>PVKA01010089.1:0-55061 GCA_004027165.1 Ctenomys sociabilis | reverse complement strand
AGATCAGCTGATTCCTCTTAGAACTACCCAGCCTGAAAGAGATGAATATAAGCAGCTGTCAAGGGCTGGAGATCTCAGGACAAATAACACAGTGCAAGGGATAAAAGAGAACATCTTTAAAAAATCATAACCATGGAGAAATAGCCCATCAGCAAAATAAGAACCAGAGCCACAAGAAAGAATCAGTGTGAGAGAGAGTCTCTGGGAAAGAAGAAACGGGTACAGACTAGATATTGACATAGTAGAGAGAGAGACACACACAGGCTGGGCACAGGTCTAGATTTGGATACAGCCGTACTGCCTTAGGCCCAGAGGGACAAGCGGACAAACTATTAGCCAAGTCCAGGAGTATCAGAAAGGTTTTTTAGACCATGCAAGGATAAGAACAATTTTCCTGTGCTGTTGCCTCCTTGAGAAGGGGCTTGAGCAAGTGAGTGTGGCCACGGGCTTGAGCATGAGCAACAGGAGACCAACAGAGGGGCTCCCTCCCATGTTGGAGTCTGGGGGTGAGGCCAGGCAGGTAGTGTGTGGGGGACCCATCATCACTTCTGCTCTCCCCCGACCTTGTCACACCACTGCGCAGGTGGGAGGCAGGAGAAGGGCTCCTGCCGGCTTCCTATCGGGGAGACTGTCCTTGGGTCTGCAGTGCCGACACTTCACCATCACTGCTGTCCCCCAAGAACCATGACACCTCGGTGCTGCCATGGAAACCTAAGGGACGGGTGGAAAGAGGTGGGACTGGTGTGTGCCTGCTTTCGGGTAACAGAGGGCACAGAGAAGACTGTTTACCCAGGAAGTGTGCAGGACTAACCCCCCCCCCCATACCATCTGTAATCACTCAAATTTATTTATTTCTGTTGGTATTTGTTGGAGATTGAACCTGAGGTCTGCACACATGCGACATCCCCAGTCATGTATTTTTTTTGGAGAAGGGGAGGGTTGCAAAAAATTATTTCACATTTAATTACATCAATGGCTTGAATATTTTTATTTAATTTCAGCAAATACAGGAAATAGAAAAATGAACTCTGCAGAATCTTGCAAATAAATTCTTCCAGTTTTGACCTTATCAGATACAAAAGTCACATTTTTACTTATATAAGTCTTGCTTTAACTTGTTCTTAACCATCCAGCAGAAAAGTATAATCACAAGATATAAAAGTAATGTCATATTAACATGCTGAGCTATAAAAGGCTCAAGTCAACAACTTCTGACAATTGCCAGTTTTGCTGATAACCACTACTATTATGGACTATTGGATTATATTGGGTAATTTTGCTGAATTCAAGTACCTACAATCTTTAGGCTGCTTTCAAGTATGTAAATGTCCTTTAAAGACTTCTCCAAATACAGCTTTTCTAACTGCATTGGAACACCCATCTCTGACAAAACAAAACAAAAAAGAGGAATATAAATAAAAAGACCATTTTGTAGTGAAAAATATATGTATATACAAGATAGCTAGGATAGATATACAGCTAATTTCTCTTAGTTCAATGAGAAGAAAGGTTTGTACTAATATTTAGATAAGATATCATATCTGCATCTTGTCCTCTGAATAACTACTATGAAGACTACAATATGCAATGTATTAATTAGTGTAACTGTCATACTAACCTGTTTTGAAACTATTTCATTGCTATTTTATCTTTTTTTCATTAAAATGAATAAAAGATAAAAATAAAAATAAATAAACAAATTCTTCCAGTTTCCACCAACAAATGCTATCATTCAATGGCCAAGCAATTATAACGTTATGAAAAGTCACGGCAATGCATATGTTGAAATAGGAAACAAGCAAAAGGAGACATGACAAGAGTCATGCACTTATTTGTTTGTCTTTTTGAGACATGGTCTCCCTAAGTCCTTAAACAGTCCAGGCTGAGATAAGAGGTGTTCAGCTATGGTTTTTGTGCTGCATATTGCTGGCTTCGCTTTGGTGGCTCAGACTGCAAATGCTAGCATGTAGAGCTGGTCAACATGAAAACTGTAAGAAAAAAAAAAAAAAAGTAAAAAACGTGGCTTGGGAGATGCCTCAGTTGAATAAGTGCTTCCCTGACAAGCACAATCCCCAGTTCTGCCAAAAGAAAAGAAGGAAAATTGTAAGCATTAACTGTGAAATGGGAAGAAATTGTTCAAAAGGTAAAAGGAACCAGGATGAGTGAACTGGGAAAGGACAGTAAGGAAAAGGGTGAAAATGCAAGTCAGTTATTCGGTCAAAGTCTCTTGGTCTGGTGAGATAGCTCAGTGGTCTAAAGCACCTGCTTAGGCAAGCCTTGGCGGGCACAGGGGACCAGGGTTCTAGCCCCAGCACCACATGCCATGCCAGCCCCGCCCTCAGGGCAGGCTGAGCTGTACCCCCAAAAATAAAATTATTGAGGGGTGACCATTTAGCTTTCTCCCTTCCCAGCCATCTTGGCAGCTGCTCCTGGTTGCGAGCTGTCCACACCTAAGGCAGGAAGATGGTGGCCACAAAGAAGATGAAAGAAATCTCTAGAGTCCATCATCCCTAGCTCCAGCTTGCTATGAAAGGTAGAGCATAGGTGCTGAGGTGCGAGCAGACCCTGAAGGTGATCAGACTTCCCAGCCTTGAGGAAATCTGAAATAGAGTACTATGTCATGTTGGCCGAGTCTGGTGTCCACCACTACAGCAGCAATATCAAGCTGGGCACAGCATGTGGAAAATACTAGAGTACACACACTGGCGACCGTTGATCCAGGTGATTCGGGTATCATTAGAAGTGTACCAGAGCAGACCAGTGAAATACAAACCAAGCAGAATTTTTCATTAACAAAACTTGCCAGAGCTAGAAAGAAAGAAGGAGTCTCTTAGTTCATTTAAAGGAAGGTTTGTGCTAATATCAATTGGAGAAATAATTATGCCCATATTTTATACCCTGAGCAACTACTTTAAAGATAACATGCAATGTATTAACTACTGTTGTTCTATTAATTTGTTGTGAAATTTTGTTTTACCTTTTTTTCCAACAAATAAAATTTTAAAAAGAAAAAAACAGGCTGGCCGTGAAATTGAAGTCCTTCTGCCTCAACTTCAAAGGGTACTGAAAATAAGGCCTACACCACTGCACTGGGTTTCTCAAGGACTCTTTAAGGGTTCTTGATAGTAAGAATATTGCTAAAAGAAACCGAGGCTGTTGTGTGCACATCCCCTCAGTCTCCCCTGCACCCAGTGTGTACCTCCACCAGCACCCTTTCTGTGATCTCTTCCCCAGCTCTCCCGCTCCCTCAACCATGTAGAACTACACAGGAAGAAAGGACGTGACTTGAGACTTTGAACATGGTTCTGATAAAGGGAAGTAAAACTCCCAACATGACCTGCATGAGTTCATGTTCTCTAAAACTGAAGAGTGAATTTTAGGAACAAATGGAGGTTGAGGGTAAAACTTTATTGGAAAGAAAAGTTCCTGTCGCAGAGGGACAGAAGGGGGACCCAAGCGGGTTGCCTGGGGAAGCTGTCTCTTCCAGGGACTTTTATAGTGTAAAGCCATGTGGGGCTAAGGTGCAGAGAATGGGAACTCGCTTAGCTGGATGTGAGGGGGGACAACACTATGGTCAACCAATGGGATTACAAGCTGCATTGCTCAGGTAAAATTGATTAGGCCCAGGACCAAATAGGGAAGCGAGTCATGGAGTAAACTGGCATGAATACAGGACAGGGTCTCTTGCTGTTGGGGTTGGATTACAGAACAGGGTCTCTTCCCATTGGGGGTTGGGCTAGTGACTCACTTGGGTCTTTTCAGGGATGGATACCTATTTAGAATATCAATTCCAAGTGCTACTCTTTTAGCATTTGTTTGGCCTTTAGGCCTGGTTCACAGCAGAAGTATCAGTCCCTCCAACAGTTGTCTTTGATTTCTATTATCTCCTTCCAGAGCCTGGCCCTGTCTGTCTGTCTATAACATTTTTATCTAAGTCAGCTGCCTCCAACAGTTTCTGATCATTGTTTAAGGGATGGAGATCTCTAATTTTGGTAAAAGCAATAGAAGGACCCCAGATGCTCACTTCTCTTGGCCACTGTGGCCTTAGACTCTTGCAAGGTCAATAGACAGAGGCAGGTCGTAAACCAGAAAGCAACTCCCCATCAGTGTGTGGGCTGCTCTCTGGAGTCTCCTAGGTAGTTGGGAATCTGCTGCAACACTTTGAAAAGAGATTCCCTGGTGCTACTACCAATCACCATGGATTCCTAGAGCAAGGAGGAGAAACAAGGAACATACCAGGGCTTCACACACTGCAATGGCACACGTGGACACCGAAAGATAAATGTAAGAAGTGGGGAGAGGAGGGGTTCTACAGAATCTTAGGATTTTAAATTCAGATGCTTGTGCTACATAAGGAATGAGTGGACAAACTCAGGCAAAGCAAGCAGGCCAGCTGAAAGCTATGCAGTCATCCAGGAGGCAGAGGCAACTTGAGAAGCAAACCACAGGAGCTGAGCTTGTTTCGCATAGCAGGAAGTGGCCTGGCCGCCCAGCCCTGCATGCTGGGCATAGAGAGCCTGCAGCTGTAGGGCTTTCCTCCAGCTCTCCAGGGACCCTGCCATCCTAGGAGCTGCTGGCTCAAGGAGTTTTTAGTTCTCTGAGCTCTACTGCATTGTCTGGGAAGAGGATATTTAGGGAAAAACATTCCTCAGTGGACCACAAGAGCCAGAATGCAGTACTGGAAAGCCAGGTCCATGGGATCACCGCGAGAGGCTTCCTGCCACCCCCCCAAGAGAAAGAGTGACCTGCTTCTCTCTCAGCGAGTATGTATACAGGGCTGTGCACCCTGGTATTTTGTATGATCATTAGAACACACTGTACCTTCAAGCTGCCAATGGAACAGAGGGACATCACTTGTAAAATCTTTCACTGGGAAGAAAATAGATTTTCTGATTTGTAACTATTTCAAATGTTAATTTCTGTTTTGAGATGGTTATAAATTCATGGGAATTAACAAGGATAATGATAGTATAGAGAAGACTCAGGTGCCTTTTGTCCCATCCTGCCAGTGGTTACAGCTCACATAACTGCAGTATGTCACGACTAGGAAGGCCACATTGCACAGCCTGTGGGTGCACCCACGTGCACATATTTCATGCCACTTCTTACAAGGAGACTCATCTCACCACTTGAGCAGTGAAGGCACAGAGCTGCTTTGTGTCTACGATGGTCCTCCTCATGCCAGCCTCTTCGTGGCACAACCACTCCCTCTCACCACTGGTACCTGATCCCAGCCCCTTGGAACTGCTAATCTGATTTGCACTCCCATTTATGTTATAAAATAGATTATACAGGGTAATGCATGCACCCTGGGAAGCAGAGACGGGAGGATCTCAAGTTCAAGTCCAATCTGAACAACTGAGGGACTTAGAGATCCTGTCTCAAAATAAAAAAAAAAAGTAGATTGGCGTGAAAGCCTGGGGTACAACCCAGAGTACAGTCTAAAAACTGCAGCATGTGAGCCTTAGCAAGTGGCATTCTCCCTCAGCATAATGGCTGCGATGTCTACCCAGGTAGTAGCAAGTATCAGCATGCATTCTCCATGGCAGATGTGGGACTTCTGTTTAATGATTCATCTACTGACAATGTTTTGTTTCTTTTCCGGCCCAAGGCTATCACAGGCAAAGCTGCCACGATCCTCGAGTAGAAGGCGTCTGTGGATATTCCACACATTTCCACCAAGATGGGTTTAATTTTAACTCTACTGGGATATGTGCCCAAGAGTGTGATTCCGGGGCTGTTTTGTATTACAAGTACAACTGTTTAGGAAACTGCCCAAGCATCTTCCAGGGGAATTGTACTATTTCATATTCCCATTAGGGCTCTCCAGTCTCCTCATAAGTAGTGCGTTTGGCAGGATTTGTTGTTTTAGCTTCTCCGAGTTCTGTAGTGAAAGTTCATTATGGCCTTATGTGTACTTCCCTAATTGTGTCTGTTTATCCATGTGCGGGACATCATCATTTCTGTGGCCCATATTCTACTGAATTGTTGGGGACCTTTAATGTTTTATGGCACATTTTGAGGTACATGTTCTAGACATGAGCCCTCTGATGGGTCTGTGGTTTGCAAGTATTTTCTTCTGGTCTCCAGTTTGTCTGTTCACCTTCCTAAAGGGATATTTTTTTTTCTGGTCAGATATTTCCATTTGATGAAGTTTGGCTTCTCAGACTTCTTTTCTCTAATGGATCACACCTTAGTGTCTTATCAAGCCACCTGTCATCTGTCCTAGGTTCTAAAGATGCTCTCCTATGTTCTTTTGTAAAAGTTTTATAGTTTATACTTAGACTCACCATCTACATTGAATTAGTTTTCAATTTAAATGTCAAGTTTATCAAGATAAACCTGCTCCAGCACTGTTGGTTCATAAGACGACCATTCTCTAATTGAACTGCTCTTACCATACCAAAAAAGGACTGCAGAACAAAATTTCTTATAACTGTAGATACAAGTATTCTTAAAGTACCAGCAAATACAGCTCAGGGGTTTATTTAAAAAACAAAACAAAACAAAAAAAAAACTATCCATCGCGGTCAAATTGGGTTCATTCTATGAAGGGAAAGCCGTTCAATATTCCAAAGAAATCAAGCAGTGTAATCCCAAAGCTTGTCCAAACCTGTACAGCCCACCTATAGGGACTTTTATTGGGTTCTTTATTCTGATCCAGTGAGCTATGTGTCTCCCCTTCTGCTGATATCAGAATCTTGATTCATGTAGCAATATGTTAAATGTTGAAATTCTTCATTTTCAGAATTATTTTAGGCTATTCTGCTTCTTTTGTTTTCCCACATAGATTTGAGAATAATCTTGTCTACATTTACAAAGGAATCTTCCTGAGATTTCCATAAGAGTTGTGTTTAGCCTTTGTATCAGTTTGAAAGTATCTTTATATTAAGTTGAATCCTCAGTCCATGAACATGGTGTGCTTCTGTCTATTCAGATCTTCGATTTTTCTTTTCAGCACTGCACTCTGCAGCATCCATGTCCTGTGCAGATTTTTGCTACACTTATAATCTCAGCTTTTTAAAATGATTATAAGGAACATTATATTGTAGATTTTGGCCTTCACATATTTGTAGCTAGCATGTAAAAATAAAATCAGTTTTTATTTGTTGATCTTGTAATCTGAAACCTTATTTATTAGTTCGAGGAGGGCTTTGTTTGATCTTCTTTTTCATAGACACCTTGACATTTTCTTTATGGACTATAATCATCATATCAGCTATAAACAGGAGTCACCTTTTTTCTTCCTTTCTGGTTTACATGCCTTTCATATTCTTTTCTATCCTTATTTGGCTACCAGAACTGTGGTACTGTGACAGAGGACACGCTTTGCATTTTTCCAGGTCTGACACATTCAGTCTTTCACTATCAAGTAAAATGTCAGCTGTTAGATTTTTGTAGGTAAATTTTATATGAGAAAAGTATGTTGGACTTTGTCCAAGTTAGAATTTTTCTGTATACATTGATATGATTTCATGATTTTCTTTAGCTCACTAATATTGTTTATTATATTGCTTGAGTTTTTAAAATATATTAGGACAATTTTCCATCCCTACAACAAACCTAACTTGGTCATATGGTACCTTTTTACATATTACTAGATTCTATTTGCTACAATGTTCTTAAGAATATTTATGCATGTATTTATGAGGAATATTGATTAGTGTGTGTGTGTGTGTGTGTGTGCGTGCGTGTGTTTTGTATTTCTGTGGTTTTTATATATTCCTGGTATTCTAGGAGGCTGAGGCAGGAGAATGGCAAGTTCAAGACCACCTTGGGCAACTTAATGACATAGGAAGACTTTATTTAAAAATAACAAAGGGCTAGAGGTATAGTGTACTGTGAAGGCTCTGCATTCAACCCCCAGTACAGAAGGAGGAAAAAGAAAGCATTCGGAAATGTACCCCTCTCTTGTGTTCCACAGGAGAGATTTACAGCATTGAAGTTGATATTTATATATTTGGTACTTTTTTGTGAAATACTCTAGGCCTTGAGATTTCTTTTTTACTTATGTTTTAGAGAGTTTAAAAATGATTAATTCTATCTCTTTCATAATTATACAGAGATGGGCATTCCAAATGGCAATGGGATACCCATCTCTGACAAAACTAAACAAAGGGAATACAAATGAAGGACCATTTTGTGTCTGTATATACAAAATAGTTAGGGTAGATATACAACTATTTTCTCTTAATTCAATGAGAAGAAAGATTTGTACTAATAGTGTTTGGACAGGATATCATGCCTGCATCTTGTACTATGGATAACCACTATGAAGACAATATGCAATGTATTAATTATTGAAACTGTCCCACTAATCAGTTTTGAAGCTGTCTCATTGCTATTTGTTTCTCAATAAAATTTTTTAAAACATGGCAATTACCCGGCATGTTCAGTTTGCTTATCTCAGTTATGAGAACCGCGGCAGTTTCTCTTTCACTGCGCTGGTCCCTTCCGTCTTGGTCGCCAGGTGCAGGTGAACAGGGCTGGCCTTGGCCGCTTACCTTCTCCTCTCCACGGCTGAGGTGTGCAGTGGAACATTCTCATTCCTGTCATTCTTGATATTAGTCATGCTTTTCCCCCATTTTGCTAGAATTCTGTCAACTTATCTCTTTTCGAAGACACTTTTGTTTCGCTGATGTTTTTCATTTTAATTTCATTAGCTTGTTTTTCTTCTATTGTGTTTTCTTTACCTGCTTTAGTTTCTCTCCTTGTCCTAGTGTCTTGAAGTGAGAGCTTAGTTATGAATTTGAGGCTTCCTCATTCACCTCAGCGTTTTTAAAAATTAGCTCTCTTAACCAAGAAGAATGATTTCCGCATGGCTTCACTTCAACACCGCATCCTAGGCAGACGCACCGGGCCTGTGTCTGCCCAGGGTGCGGTACAGACCGCAGTGCCTGATTTGCTGTGACGCAGCGTCTCTGAGTCCTTTTAAGCATATGCATCTTGTGTGAAGGTACAGGCTTCCCTGGTGCTGTGAGAAGGCAGAACTCTGCAGAGAACACCCCTGATCCACGAGGCCCAGCCCATTCTGTGTTCATACAGACTGATGACGAGACAAAACAACCCCGTCACCCACATTACAGGACACCAGGCTGCACCAGAGACCTCTGGGTCCAAGGCGCCTTCCAGAAAGGATCCTATGAGTTCCATTCAGTTTTCCTCAGTTCAGCCCTGGGCCAACACAGTGGCAAGGTCGAGGGGCCGTGACGGGGCCCCACTGGGCCCCTCACCTCTCTGTAGGTGCCCCCGTCATCCATCCTGTGCACTAAGGCCCACCAGTATAGTTCAAAGTGGCTTGAACTTCCAAGCCTTCAAAGAGAACAACAAATTCCAGTGGGTAAAAACATCCCCGCAAAGTTTTAGGTAACCAGGGGCAGATCGCAGCTCTTCCTCCGGAGAATGGGATGGCACTGGCGTTGCTCTCCTGGGGCTGTCCGGCGGCGAGGGAGGCCTGATCTGCAAAACTCCTCTGGCAGTCACGGGGAGGTGAACACCAGGTCACCATTTGCTGGTAAATGCTCTTATTGCCCCATCAAAACGTCAGAGATTCTTCTGCCTTTGATGTTGGGAGAGTGAAGAAATGGGCAATTACTATCTGCGTCTACTTCCACCCTTTCTGTCCACCTCCACCACTTGGCTACCAAGTAAACCATTTGGCAGCCAGGAAAGAGCGAATCGCTGCAAGTTCACATTTTTCCTGTGCACCGTGAATATGAACCAATAACCAGGCCCCTCACACTTTCTTCAGTGTGGTATACACCAAGATGGGGTAAATTTTTTATTAATTTGTGAGATCAGGTACCCTCTAGCGACTTTGTTTCTTCAAAACCATAGGGTGAATTAGGATCCTTGAGCCAGCTCTCTGTCGGGTACTGCAGCCCCTCCCTGCTTTCCCTTGCAGGCCTAGCACGAAACAGACGCATGCTCAGACCCAGCCCCTGTTGAGCGCCGCTGCCTGTGCCTGCTCCCGCAGCAGCCTCGGGAAAACCCCAATCCCCGCCCCTGTAAGCCCACCTCCTAGTGCCAATCCAAAGCGACCCTGCATTTAGCCAACTCACCACCGGCCCTGTGTCTTCCTAAGATGCGGTACAGATGGCAGTGCCTAATTTACTGCGACGCAGCGTCTCTAAGTAAATGTGGGCAGCCCGCTGCTTACGACCATGGACAATTGTTTATACATTTGCTCGGTTCCTTTACTGCGGTGCTGAACAGCCGGTTCCCCAGCGGGCTTCCTGGGAAGCGCTGAGCACAGGACAGAGAGGAGAAGCCGCTCCGGTCACATCAGCGACTGCGTAGGCTGCAGTTCCCCTTTCCGCACCTGCTTCTCGCGCTAGAAAGCCACAGCAGAGAACTCTGCTTCACCAGAGAGCCGGAGAGCCAGTGGGTGCCACAGCCGGTGCCCAACGCACAGCAGGCGTGGGCCTCGCATTCTGTCCTCAGCCTATCTGGCCCTTTCCTCCCCAGAGTTTTCACGATTTGGAGGGGTCTAAGGGGTCCTACCCAGAGGACGTTGCCTATACCAATGTTTTGAAGTGTTTCTCCCATACTAAGGAATATAGGACAAATTCTCAATAAAACTGACCATCAGGGAAATGAAGACCAAACTACAATGAGTTACCATTACATTCCAGTCAAGATCTCCAGCATGCTATCCACGTGACAATTCACTTATTTATATACACAAGGATATGGAGGAAAAAAGGAACTCTTAAACAGTGTGGGTGGCAATGCAAGTTAGTACACTCACTATAAAGAACAGTACGGAGGCTCTTCAAAAAACTAAAAGTAGGTCTAGCAGATGACTCTGCTTTCTCAGGTGTATACCCAAGGGAAATGAGCTGCCATACCAAAGAGGCACTTGCATGATGTTCTCTACTGAAGCACTGTCCCAAATAGCTAAGATACACAATCAGCCCCGACTGCCCATCAGCAGATGAATGAAGACAACGTGGCATGTGAACACAATGACTATCACTCTGCCGTAAGGAAAGAGTGAAAGTCTGTCATCTGCAACCAAATGGACAGGACTGGAGGACGTGTTCACTGAAAATAAAGCAAACGTAGACAAATACATTCTCTGTCATATTCAGAAACTAAGGACTCAACATGAAAGAAAAAAGTAGTTGCTAAGGGCAGTCAAGAAAGGATGCCTGGGTTTAATCAGTGAATCCTGTAGTATATATAGATACACTGCACCCAACCCCATTAATACACACAATTAATGCATATTAATGAAGTAACAGCAAAGAGCTAACCCTGTTCATTTTTTCTATTTGTTATAAGGCTTTCTTTTTAGAGATTATTTTTACAATAAATTGTCACAATTCAGATTGTAGAGTAACAGTGGATGTGCTAAAAAACAGACCGTTGTGATATTTTGTTTTCAATTTAAACTTGCTGCCTGACACGTGCTTTTCAGAGGTGATGTCACTTCACTGTCATATGGCAGGAAACTATTTCATCTGGCTACAGGATGGTTGAAAAAGGAAGAAGTAAGGAGCTGGGGAGATGGCTCAGTGGAATAAGTGCTTCCCTGGCAAATGCAAGGGCCTGAGTTCAATCCCTGGTTTTGCAAAAAGAAAAAAAAAAAAAAAAAAAAGAAAGAAAGAAAAGAAAAAGGAAAAAGTGGTCATTTGCCCAAGGGGTATTTTTAAATCTCACCCTCTCTTCAGTCAGGGAAGAGGAGTGAAGATTTCACCTACATAAGAGCTGGCATTGACTGATTTTACCTTCTGTATGTTAAAAGTAATAATATACTCTTCACCACAGGACTCAGGGCCCCAGAAGTTCATGTACCTAGTGTGGGTATGCATGTCCCTTCCATGTGTGCTACTGAACTTGCTCTTAGCTATAATCCCAATGCTTTCTGGGTAACATGTAGCCTAGAAAGGAAAGAGGAGAGGGCAATGGGGCAAGCAGACAGCGAGCAGACCACAAGAGGCCTCTACTCCTTCTCTCTTCTGTTATACTCTACCGTGTCCCCATTGTGGCTAGCAGGTTGGGGGTGAAGGAGACAGTCAGGGCTGTGAGCACTGACCTTTGGGGACTTCCTTCCCTTGATGTAGCCTCTGGGAGGTCCCCTCCACCTGCAGCTGTGCAATACTCAGCCTGACCAGGCTCTCTTTCTGGTAAGTGACCCTAGTGACTTGGATGGGAGCCAGCACAGAGAAGGTCCACATAGGGGAGGTCACCACTCTGTGCACCAGCCTGATCTGCAGACCCTGCACAGCCAGTGAACAGAGCTTCTGTGTGGAGCAGACCTACTGAGCAAAGGGGCAGGAGTAAGCACAGTGCCTGCAAGAACAGAGAAAGCCTAACAGTGAAGACTGCAATGCAAACCTTCAAATAAAAACAGCTCCGCTCTCTACACTATTATGTGTATTTGTCACTGTAGGATAATCACTCCAATTCAGCCTTTTTTGAAATGAAAATGTCTACACATGATAAAACAGCCCATATCATAAAGCAAGGAATAAGAATGAAAAGCCCATGCCACCTAAACCTACTACTCCAAATGTGCAGTCTTCCCAAAGACTCATTTACAGACCTGTAGAATAATCTTTAACAACTTTAATGAAATATAATTAATGCTAAACAGCTCATCATTTAAAGTGTACAACAAAGGCAAAGAAGGTCATATGCCTAGGAAGAGCTGAAAAGTCACCAAAGCACAGAACAATTAATGTATGGAAGGATTTTCGGGGCCGGTGCTCTGCCAATCCCTGAGAGGAAGAAGTAAGGAGCTGGGGAGATGGCTCCTTTGGGGTGGCAGAGCCAATGGAGCTGCTGCATAAGAGCAAGACAAGGGAGGTGAGAGTCGCGTGGGAAGAAAGTGAGCAAGTATGCTGCTTGTGGCTCCCTGGAATATGGCCTCCTCCCCTGGCTCTGAGGGTCCCATGGGTAGCTACTCTCTTTTGGCAGCAAAACTTGGGACTAGGGAGGATCCTCTGGGTCTTCCTGGTCAGGGTCTGATCCTTGTTCCTGACAACAAATGTGTCACCACAACACCTACCAGTTCTTCAGTTCTCCAGCACCAAATGGATGTCCTGCCATTTGAGCCTATTCTGACACTAACCGCCTAGAGTTAACACGGTTCCACAGATCAATGGTCAGCCCCACGAAACTGCTCCTGCAGGCAACGTTTGACACTTCTTCCCAGGCAGCTACTGATCCAGCCCTATATCTACATCCTTCACCCTGGAAGTTCAGTAATTTGCCTGAACAATCATAGAACTTCAGAGCTTTACTTATTGGAATAATCTGGAACATCCCAGTGATGAGGAGCACAGGACAAGGTCTGGAAGAGAGGCGCAGGGCTCCCACAGTGCCCTAGGCAGTTCTACATACTCACCCACCCACAGCCTTCCAAACTCGGAGGCAGGGGTTTTCCTGGGGTGTCACTGTACTGACATGGGTGATGACATCAGTGGAAATTGGTCTCTGCCCACTCTAAGAGGTGGGGTGGGGCTGGGTTCTAATTCTCTAGTCCCATGCTTTGTTTCGCTGACACCATCCTCTGTTCTAAAGCTAATAGGGACCCAGCCCCACATCATCTCAGCTCACAGGACAGCAAATCCCAGAACCTCAGGAGCTCAGCTCAGGAGCACCAAAGGCCCATTATTCATTGCTTATAAGACCTCATGATCCTAGTGTGCATCTTCCTGAAAGGGTCAGAAGCATTCCCACCCTCTGCAGCACATACACACAACACACACACACACCTACAACACACTCCACATATATACATCATATACCACACACCACATATCATGCACGTCACATAAAAGCACACATAGACATCACATGCATAAATGTCACATTCTACATATAACATACATATGCACACACAACACACATGCTACACTGCTTCACATCTCATGTATACATTACACATATATGACACAAACACACACTACACATACTACACATAAACCATTCACACAAACATCCATTCACTACTTGTATTTATGAATATTAGAAATATCCGTGCAATATTAAAATATGAAAAAGAACAATTCTATCCTCCCTGTAGCCCCTGGCTGACCTTGAGACAGGAGACAGAGTAGGCGTGTGATGTAGGAACAAGGTAACATGGTCTCTCAGCTTTGGTATCCGTCTCTGTCATCAATGACATTCTTCCTTGGAAGATTCTGACAGTGAGTCAGAGGCTTCCTTTCGGTCCAGACAAGAACATTACACAGAAGTCAACTTGCATTCTGCAAAGCTCTATCTAGATCACTGTTTTAAAGCTATGTCTCCCAAGTCCTGTGTAGAGAAGCCAGAAGACAGGAAGTGGCTTGGGTGACAAGTTGCAGATGAGTGACCGCAAGACCAGGTCCCCAGCACTGCCCAAGTCTCATTTCTACCACAGCCACCCTATGAAAAGTTCTGCTCTTTCCCTGGGGCCCTCATATCATTAGTCAAGGTCGCACCGAGAAACAGAATGAAGGAGCTACATATTCTCACACGTGCACATGTGCACATGAGCATGCATGCACGCATGCACACACACATACACACACAGAGTTACTAAGGAGATTGATTCACAAAATTATGGAAATAGACAAACACAAAATCTGTATAGGAGGTGCCTCAGCTGTAGTCTGAAGCCATCTTTGCTGCTATAGAACCAGACTGCAAGCCTCTAGTCTGGAGATAGTCAGGGTTTTAAACAGAGATATTTGGCTTATTCCCTTCAAAAAAATGTCTACCCAGGCCTTCAAGGGATAATGAGGTCCATGCACACTACAAAGGACCAGGAGCTTCACTCAGTCTATGGATTCAAATGTTTACCTCTTCCAAAAGCAGCCCTGCAGACCTCTTTAGTAGGCTGCCTAGCCAAACCTCTGGTCAAGCAGACATTTGGTCAAGCCAGATGACAAAAAAGCTACCATCACATCCACCAGCTGTCCATGGAAGAAGGAAGGCTTCCTCCCTTTCTAGCTGCACTGGGTGACTGATTCCCAGCTCACCTGTACTTTCACCTGCTGATGCACCCTGCCTCATCGTGGGCTGCAGAAGGTGGCTTCAGTAATTCCGGCTCCTCCTATGCTCTGAATTGGATTGCTGCATTACATTGCTTTTCCTCTGGAACCAGGGATAAAGAAGGGGAGATGTTACTCAACAGGATTGTAGGGAGAGCCAATTCTCCCCAGAGAAGGGGTGAGGGAAGTCTGTCCCTTCAGGTTTTAGAGGGGCTCAGAGCACCCAGCTGTCTCAGACACAGAGGAGCAGACACTGCTGGGAGCACCTGCCCAGGGGTAAGTCTGTGTGTGGTCAGAGCTTCGGTGGCTTGGGGAAAAAACTTCACCAAAAGAGGGGTCGCCCACAAGGCACCCCTTGTGATGCCGCAGGCCAGATTCCTGTGTCTCAGGAAAACCTTAAGGACAAGTAAAGAGCCTCAGTACTTCCCAAGGCAGTTTGTAGGCATCACAGTTTGTGGACACTAGTAAGTCACAATTTTTCTCTGAGAATGGAACTGAGGGTGCCAGCCAAAACAGACTTCTGCCCAAACCCCAACAGTGCGCGTGCTGAGCGAGCAACCTGGACAGAATTGATGAATCAACCGACTGTGTTGGTGAAGTGTGGACACAGTGGCCAGGAGCTGGAGTGTCACCCTGGCCATGGGAAGTGGACGTGCAGCACAGCCCCTGACGTGCTGTTCTTGACTTGGTACTCTAGGAGTAGTCCGTCTGGCTCACAGTTTGGGACAGGAGTGTCTTCTGGGAGCTGTGCCCAAGCTGAGCCAAGGCCCTGGAGGCTGAAGGCTAGGCTAACCCAGCTGGGGAACGGGGTGGGGGTGGAGTGTTATTCCCAGCTCAGGCGTCCACACTGCAGTCACTGGAGAAGGTGGACAGCCCTGTAGCTGCTCAGGGTAGGACTCTTGCCTGAGTGCTTGCTTTTCTCACCAGCAAACAAAAGAAAGGGTGGAGGTTGGCAAAAGTGCACCAACTGCAAGCAGCGTGGCAAGTGTGCCCCAAAACAGCTCCAGCTCCATCCGGGCAGGCAGGGCAGGGGATCCTGTGGGTGGGTGGGGAGAGGAGAAGGAGAAGGAATCCAGACTTGCTCTCCAAGCCTCTCGGAGCCCCACGAGGCCGTCTTCACTTCTCGGACCTGCAGGCCTCCGGTTCTTTCCCCTCCCCCTTTTTCTTTCCTGTTGTCCATTCACAAAGCTGCTAAGACTGTTTCCGTGTTCAGGCAGCTGAGACCCTCGCTTTTCTTTCTAATTGACAGTCTGTCAGTTCCCTTCCTGGGATTCCTCTGCTGTAGACTTCGCATGAGCGATCCACGACCTACCCTGAGCAGAGCATGAACTGGGTTGCCCGCAGGTGGCCAAATAACCGAGCTAGCGGCAAAGGGCAGAGCGATGCGCGGACCCGGGGACCCCGGGAGGACGCGGGAGGTGGGCGGGACTACGGGCGGCCCTGGGGCGGGGCGCGGTGATGGGCAGGGCTATGGGCAGGCTCGGGCGATGGGACGGCGGCGGTGGGCGTGGCTATGGGCTGGGGATGGGGGCGTGGTTGCGGATGGGGGCGGGGACACAAGGCTCGGGAGGGCTATCTCGGGGGCCCCGCCCCTGTCGGCCACAGCAAAAGTTTGCGCTTTGACTTGGCTGGGACAGAGGCTGAGAGACACGCGACAAGGACCAGTGCGTGCGACGGACCAGCCAAGCCCGAAGGAAACCCAGGCCACGGCGGCTCCCCGGTACGGGACTGGTCTGCGCGGGGGCGGTCCTCAGGATGCTAGCGTCCCGGGGCTCTCTGCGGACCGAGGTGAGCGTCGGGGCTGCGGCTCGGTGCCCCGACCTCGGGCCGGGGCTGGGGTCTTGAGACCTAGGTTTAGGATCCCGGGCGCGCTGCCCCCCATCAGCACCGCCCCTCACTGGGAGGACCGAGCCTGGACGGGGCCCAGGGGTCCGGCTCCTCTTCAGCTGCTGCTGGGAAGTTAGAAACCAGGAGTGTGGAAAGCCATGAATGAACGGAGGTGGCTCTTCGTGAGGCAGCTCCGCCAGAAAGAGCCACCTCCGTCAGTCCTCTTCCGCGGACAGTTAGAAAGTTAGGGGTCCTCCGGGAATGAGGGCCAGGGGCCGGCGGCCTGGCGGGGAGGGGCTTGTGGTCTGGCGGGTGGAAAAATCATTCTTTTAGGTTACACTAGCTACAAAATTAGAATTTTACTAACCTGTCTCCAATAAGGTAATCAGACCTATCAGGATGCAAAATGAAAAACAAAAGTCCCCACAGTGCAATAAGTAAGATTTTTTGTGGAAAACTGGGTGCTCATAACTGAGATACCGCCTAGGAAAATTATTGCACCCTTTAAGGACCCCAGCTACACATGGTGTCTGTCTCTGTCGCTTTCTAGCTTCCTCCCAATGGCTATTTCTTTGTGGGGTTTTATATTTAGGTGTAAGAAACAGATGTCTCATTGGATTTTTTAAAGAGATACACTTTGTTCAGAACATTACACTAGAGAGAATAATGACATGGACAGAGAACTCTCCTGCTATGTGCCTGGATCCCATCCTGCAGCCAGAGTTGTGAGATAAACCAATTGTGTTTAAGATCTGGACATTAGAGATTCAAATATTATATAAAGTCACATGCGTAATTTACCTTTTCAGTATTCTTTTCTTTATAGATGAAAATCTTGCAGGCAAAATTAAGAGAACTAGGGCCAGGGAGATGGCTCAGTGGAATAAGAGCTTCCCTAGCAAGTACAAAGGGCTCAGTTCAACCCGCAGTTCCGCAAAAAAGAAAAAGAAAAAAGAAAACTAATTCTAAGAGAGTACAGGGGAGGAGGGTTATTTCTACAGATAAATGACTAGTGAAAATTACTGTGGCCAAGGCTGATGTTCTGCAGGTGGTAGTGTTGGGCAGACGTGTCGTGCTGCGAATCACGGAAGTGCCCACACCTGTATGTACAGTTTCTTAAATGATGCAGTATTCAATGTTCGGATGCATAATTTTGTTGTCATGGAAGACTCCCACTTTTTTTTTTTTTTTCAATCAGCAAACCAGCAAACATTCACATTGGGTCCAGGTCACTCCTAATCTCTGAGACCAGAGCTCTGACCTGCAAAGCCAGCCCTTAGGACCCTGCCCTTAAGACACAGAGGGAATGATGTCACCAGTTTCCACCCTGAAAGCCATCCTTCCCCTTTATATTTGTGAACTTTCTTTTTAAAGCACAGGGGTTCTCTAATTTTCTACCATATTTGGATAGTAGAGATTCCCATTTCCTGTAGAAGAAATTTAACATATTGTCCTAACGACCTGATTTCTAACAATCCAGGGGTTTTCCTCTTTCTTTTTTCTCAGATATCAGAAAAATTAAACAGAAGTCATGGCATTTATTTCCATATTTCTCTATATTGTATGTATATATTTTTATTCCAAAACTAGTGAGAATTTCATCTTCTCATACTCCGGAGAAACTCAGGGCAGCCTTGTGGTAGAACCCCTTTCTACTGCCAGAGTCTGGCAGCCACCCTTAACCAAGCTGTTATGGTTAGCAGGGAGGGGCTGTGGACTAGTCAAACCTCTGTCTTTACATCTAGCTTCACAATTCCTTTCTTATCAGTCCTGGAGCTAAATCTTATTCCTTTGCCCTGCATTTTCTGTTGAATGAAATGCGTTAAGAGATTTCCCATATGCTTTTGGAGATATGATTTATAAAAAAAAAGCCAATATACTGAGTGGAATTCTACCAAGTTTCAGCTAATACTACATTTCAGCCATTGTTTTTATCACAGATGCTCATAAATGTGAAGTCTCTCTTGCTCAATCTCCTACTCTCCCTCCTCTCTCTCTCTCTCTCTCTCTCTCTCACTTTCATTGGTTTTTGTTCTTTGCATTCTATTTTTTGAGGAGTTGAAGCCATGTCAGTTCAACAAGAGAACAGGCCAACTAGATCAAACCAGAGAAAAGATTGTTCAGCAGAGAGTGGGCACCCCTGGGTGGGTCTTTTCTCTTTGGCCAGCTGTGTTGGCACAGGGAACTCCAGGGAGAGTGCCTTGCTCCTCACGCTGGGAGCTCTGGTTTCAGAGCTTCCCGAATCTTTAGGAAAAGCCACCAGGATACCATTTCCACATTTTTCTAGCACAGTAGCTAGAAGCAATTCAGCTGTAAAGCACATCGGAGAAGTTTTATGACCTCCTCTTCAAGGAACAAGTGGCAAGGTGACAGTGTCCCATAGCACCCATTCCTGCTGGGAGGTCTGGAGGCAGACAGCAGAGATATCCAGCCTGGCCAAGCCTTACCCAAAGAGCAAAGAGCCCTCCCCTGGTCTCAATTTCACCCTGTATAAATCCAGAAGGTGCAAGTCACTGAAGGTGACCACGACTCACCTTCTTGGGAAAGGCACTGCTCATGTGCATCTGCTGGTACTGTCTCTCAGAGCCAGTTTGCCCACTCCTGCATTTCTTTGGTGGAAACCTTGGTCGTGTGTCAATCCCATGTCCTTACTGAGAACAAGCAAGCAAGAGAAAGACATACTGATGGGGAAGCGAAGTGGGCAAAACAGACTCTAACACTAGGTTCAGCTTCCTTCCCATGGATACATCCGGAAGCCCAGAAAGCCGGGAGATGCTCGGAGACAGTGCCCAAGGACCCTGGGGCACAGTCTCCATGTCTGGGGTTCCATGGCCTGTACCCTAATCTGCCACAGCACTGAGTCTTGTTTGCTAAGTACCCACAAAAGGGTCACCAACCAGCAGCCAAGCACATGCGTGACCACACTCTGAAGAAAAGTAGAGAGGACGCATCCCCGTCCTCGTGTATCTGGAATGTGTGCTGTTTCATGGAGGGCTCTGTTCACAGGCTAAGATCCAAGTGCCAGGACTGCGGGGCTATGTGTGTAGCCCACACTTCCCGTGAACTATCTCTGAAGGCAGGGTGAGGTCACCCGAGAAAACAGAACAAGGGAAAAGACTCATTAGCAAAGGAATTTTTGCTGAAGCCTTAACATAAGCTGGCTCGTGACTTCCTTTCTAATTTCCTGGGAGTGAAAAAAGAGAAAAGAAAATTGTTGCTTTCTAAGGAAGTTTGCTAATTGACAAATAGTTGGTATTCTGATTCAGTTTGGAGGACGAAGAGGCAGGGGAGGACACACCTTTTATAACTACAGCATCCTGTTTCTGACCAATTGAAAGATCTTAATATGCCTTTTTTCTATGTCAAGGGAGAGAAGCTAGACTGTAGAAATATTTTTTTTCTTTTCCTTTTTATAGTTTGTTTATTTTTCAAGCCAGCGTGTGTGGGGAAAGTGAGTCTTGAGTGTAGAAAGGACATCTGGAATCCGTCTGCCCCCACCCCAGGCCCTCCACCCCAGCCACAGTCCTCTGAGTGGGGGAAGGTAGGCATTCCTTCACAGGCAGGGTCTCCCTGGGGTCACCTGCCATGGCACCCTCTCCTAGAGGACGTCTTATTCTTCCTTGGCAGAACGAAAGCACACTAGAAGTAGAATGCTTAAGGTAACAAGGCTTCAGGGCAGACTCTGGGGTCCTGGGGTCGTCTGGGAAGCTTAGATGGTAAAGACGATGATGCAGACAGAGAAACGCTTGAGTCCCGGGCCAAGCTGGGGGGAAGAAGGAAGGGAGGCCCTGCCTGGGCTCTCAGGGGCTGCTTAGTGCAGGGCTGGGAACTGAGTGCACTGATGAACTTGCAAGGACTCGTATTGATTAGCAGATCATTGCTAAGAAGGAACAGCACTGCTGCCCTGGAACATCAGAGCATGGCTAGCACTAGTGTGTTCAGGGCCACCGTTCCCAGCGTCAGGCTTTAAATACTAGGTGGAAATTAAGTAGTGGGTAAAACCTAAGTTTTCTACCATATTGAGCAGCCTCACCCACCCCTGGTACCCCCTCCTCAGGATGCTCAGCATCTCTGAGTCATGGTTAAAATTCACCTTAGACACCAGCAAAACCTTAGGAAATCTGGGACAGTGTGCACAGCACCAGCATATTTGGCAAGAGAACCCCTTCAACCAGCCCTAGTGGGGACTGCATCTGAGCAAGTTGGAGCCATAGAAGACAAGAATGAACCAAGGACTGAGTGCCTTCCCACACAGTGGATAACAGCTTGCCTGTGTCCACTTGAGTCTACAGGCCTGTCTTGCACATGCACCTTGGTGACAGAAGTGCACCAGGCACATTATATCCGCACTGGGGGCCGGCAGTGTTTAGGACAGCCACTGGGTGGCGTGTGGATGTGGGGGCCCATCCTGGTGCTGGCTTCGTGGGTATCAGATGTGCTTCTCGAGACTCAGGATCCCAGTGCCCACAGCACCCAACGCTCCTGCAGTAACCCAGCGGTGGCAGTGAGCAGAGCTACTGGAGATGAGTGTTCTTCCCGCAAACTCAAGGTCTGTGGCTGGCTCCCCAGGGAGCAGAGGAGCGACCTTGGCCAGGACGTGATCTCGAAGCATGCCTAATAATGTAGACATATCCAAAATCAATTTGGCCCTCAGCCCAGCACTTAATTCACAGGAAGGAGCCAGCTTTATAATGTTGATAATTCAGAGAAAATAAGCTTTTAGGGTCCAGAGAGGGAATGCAGGGGCTGGGAAGATGGCTCAATGGAATAAGCACTTCCCTGGCAAGCGTAACCTGGAACCTGAATTCAATCCCCGGTTCTGGAATAACACCGCATATTCTGCAAAGCCATGCTCTGTGGGGGATGATGTTAGATGGAGGGAAATGGTCAGTCTGGCATTCATGGGAAAGTGTGTTCACCTTCAAGAGCCATGGCCCTAGGCTGGGGAGATAGCACAGTGGTATAAGCACCTACCTGGCAAACGCAAGGTCCTGAGTTTGAGCCTTGGTACCACAGAGAGAGAGAGAGAGAGAGAGAGAGAGAGAGAGACAGAGAGACAGAGTCTTGATGAGTCTCTGGAGCATCTTCCACATTTTTACTGTGGATAATCACTCATCGTTCACTTGTTTTTCTTATGCTCTGCTCAGCCTTGTAAAAAGAGGGAAAACATCAAGTGGGGTCTGCAGAGCCCCGCATCTAGTCGCCTTCTGCTCTGCCTCTGAGAGCAGCTCTGGATCTTGCCCCTTGAAAAGATTTATTCTTGCCTACCTACACTGTGCGGCAAGGCCCAAGGTACACAGGACATTCAGGAGAGGCCCATGGTATGGAAACTAGGGTGTGGGCTTACTGTGAGGGGAAGGAGGCACAGGAGACAAGCTGAGAGGGTCCTAGGGCAGTCTGGATTATAGACCTATACCCGTACCACCAAAAAAGCATGGAGTGTGGAGGTACCAAGCCCTCTCTTCAACTGGGAGATGGGGCTTCAGGCACTGGCATTGGGACCGTCTGTCCACACTGGTGAGTTGTGACACAGAAGGTCCTGTGGTGGGACGCATAGCCAGAGCATATCATGGGCAGGACAGCCGGGGCCAGAAGGGTGAAGGGAAGCTGTTCCTGCCACTCTGAGTCTGGTAGGCCAATGCGTCAGCACGGTTCCAGGGAAGGTAAAGAAGCTGCTGTGGTGGAAGTGAAGAACACCTGTGGGATGTGGCCCTGGACACCCTGGACACGGCCTTCCCTGCCTCAGCCCAGGTGCACCCACATGGTACCCAATCAGGATGGAAACTGAGCAGAGTGAGGGCGTGGGCACAGCAATTCTCCAGTCACTACCCACAAAGTAAAAACAGAAGCACAGCTGGACAGTCAGGGTCCAAGCATCTGTTGGGCACCATGAGTGTGCAGGGTGTGGGGCAAAGAGCATGCACCACAGTGTGTGAGTGGGAGGCCTAGATGAGGGTCTCCAGGCAGAGCTTGTGTGTAAATGGGTTTGTAGTCCTGGTACAGGGAACTTCAGCTGCTTGTTACTATTTCTACCCTTCCAAACTAGCTGGCAGCCAGAGAAGCAGCCCCAGGGGAGTCACCGGGGACTGCAGGACAGGTGGAATGTGACCTGGGCTTGAAGGCAGACAGGCTTTCAGTAAAAGAAGGGAAGCGAAGGGCGTGCTGCTCACCAGCAGTCCTGTCCGCTCCCAAGGGAACCTACCTGGGGCCTCACCAGCTGGGGAGCTGCACCAGGTGAGGCAGGGCTCACATGTGTGGGGAGGCCTCATGAGTGACGCGGGTCACCATGCAGCCTTGCCTCCTGGGGCAACCTCTGCCCCAGAACTAGAGGAGGACCCAGGTCAACATGAAAATGTCAGCCGGGCATCCCAGCACTCTGGAAGCTGAGGCAGGAGGAGTTTTGCAAGTTTGAGACCAGCCTGGGCTACAAAGTGAGCTCAAGACCAACCTACACTGCACAGCTTGACCCTATCTCAAAAAGATAAAAAAAAAAAAAAAAAAAAATCAAAACAAAACATGGAAAGGTCTTTGACAGCATGTGACTCTCAAATGACCTTGGGGATCCCAGACAGCTCTCATGGAGGGTGCAAGTGGGGGCCAGGGTAGTTCCAGGCAGAGAGCAGACGCCAGTGCCAACAGCAGCCAGGGCTTCCGGAACAACTGACCTTTCCAGCCTCCAGGACACCGGAAGAAATCTCTTCAAAGGAGCCACCAACTGTCATCTCCCTACCTTCAAAAGTCCAAGTGACTGGGCAGAGACTGGCTGGGATGACATCTGCTGTCCCAGAGGATCACAGGGCTTGGAAACCATGAAGGCACGATGTCCTCTGGTGAGGGGCTGGGGCCCATGCTGGGACTGGGCTCCCACGTGGGCATCCCTCCGACGCTGGGGAGCCCTAAGTGCAGAGTGCTGTGGTACTGCAGGGTGACCCTTGTGTCTCTGACCTAGTTTACAGCAGTGACTTAACAGGGTAAAAATATCTTCAATACATACATGGAGTGGGCCCCTTGAGATAACCTCATTTGATTTCATTAGATATTTAAATTGTCCAACAACTATAAAATATGTAATGCCACATGATCCCATTCACATACAGAGGTTAAAAATTTGACTTCATAGAAGTACACAGGGTAGAACTGTGGTTACTAGAGGGTGGGAAGGGGTGAAGAAAAAGAACAATGTTGGGGAGCAGGTACAAAGTTACAGTTAAATAGAATCTCAGAGCTTCCTGACACACAGAAATGATAAGGAGGTGGAAAGCCTACTACCCTGATTTGATCATCCCACATAGTAGACATGTATCAAGTTAGCACTCTCTAACCCCACGCATAGGTGCAATTATATATCAGTTGCAAATAAAAAAATGAGATGCGTGCAAAACCGGAAGCAATTTCTGCCTTGGGAGTAGAGTCTGCAGCAGTATCAGGCTCATAGGAGGCCAGTCGGGATTACCAGCGGTTCAGCAGGACCCACAGCGGTTGAGCAGGACCCACGCTGGGGTGTAGGGGAGGAAGAGTTCAAGTTCTGAGTCCGCGGAGGGCCTGGAGCCTGGCGCCTCTGCCTTCCTGTCTCGCTGGGCTTCCACTTGTGTTGTTCTTCGGGCTCCCATGTGCTGTGTAATTATGTATAAGATCTGGGCCTCTCTCTCCAGCAATGCTAGGAACAGAACACAGTGCTGTACCACTGAGCTGCACCCCAGCCCCAGCCTCTACATTTTAAGCCATGCTCAGAACCTGTGTGGCTTTCCTTGCAGGCCTTCCCCCTTTTCCTCCAACCTCGGGAGCAGCTGCTTCTTTCTTCGCTGCACTCTGAGCTGCGCTGCACACTGGAGCGCTGCGTGGCTACGCTTAGCTGTCACCGCTTGTCTTGTTAGCCTGTGTCTGCTAGGGGTAGCCGCCTAGCAAGTGCGGGCACTTCCCACAGTGTCACTCCCCATGCAGCACGGAGGTCTCCCAAATCCAGTAGGCATCGTTTCTGGTTCTGTTCTGGCCGTTTGCTCCTTCTCCTGAGAAAACCATGTTTTTCTCTGGGAACTTGGGGTGGTGAATTACCAGCTCCTGTGCAGCAGATGAGGGCTCGCTGGCTGCCAGTTCCTGGAGGTTTCCAAGTGGAGGCTTGATCTGGGTCTGTGCGCCTTGTTTACATGATTGCATGAGTCATGTGTTTAGTTTCCGTCCTTCGGGAATGAACTCCAGACCCCGAATGCTTACCCTGCTCTCCACTGCTTACACGGCCTGTGCTTAAAGAACCCTCTGCAGCCCTGACCTCTCTGGCTCTCCAGATTCCTCCTCTCTGTGATGGCTCTGTGGCCGACCCCTATCTCACTGTCGCCCTTTGCCACTTCTCCTTGCAGGAGCCTGCTCCCAGACCCCTGCTGGAATGTCGCCCGCACCTTCTGGAAGCCACAGCTGCAGTCTCGCGGCGGCCTTGACATGAGCGTTCCCCGGGCGCCCTCTGGTGGCTGGTGCAGCTAACTGTCGGCGTCGATGGCAGCCACGATCCCGCCCCTCTCGCCCACGCAGCCTGCCTCGGCCAACGAGACGCTGCGGAAACATTACAGCTTTGTGGGAAAGCTGGAAGACAGGCTGAAGGACCCCTCCGAGGGCAGCACACTCACCACGGCTCTCTTCCTGGTGCTCTGCAGCTTCATCGTCTTGGAGAACCTCATGGTTCTGATCGCTATCTGGAAGAACAATAAATTTCACAATCGCATGTACTTTTTCATCGGCAACCTGGCCCTGTGCGACCTGCTGGCAGGGGTGCTGTACAAGGTCAACATTCTGATGTCGGGTCAGAAGACCTTCAGCCTGTCCCTGACCGTCTGGTTCGTCAGGGAGGGCAGTATGTTTGTGGCTCTTGGGGCATCCACCTGCAGCTTGCTGGCCATTGCCATCGAGCGCCACCTGACCATGATCAAGATGAGGCCCTATGACGCAAACAAGAAGCACCGGGTCTTCCTTCTGATTGGCATGTGCTGGCTCATTGCATTCTCGCTGGGTGCCTTGCCCATCCTGGGCTGGAACTGCCTGCAGAACCTACCTGACTGCTCCACCATCCTGCCCCTGTACTCCAAGAAGTACATCGCCTTCTGCATCAGCATCTTCATAGCCATCCTGGTGACCATTGTGATCCTGTACGCGCGCATCTATTTCCTGGTGAAGTCCAGCAGCCGCAAGGTGGCCAGCCACAACTCTGAGCGGTCCATGGCCCTACTTAGGACAGTGGTGATCGTGGTGAGTGTGTTCATCGCCTGCTGGTCCCCTCTTTTCATCCTCTTCCTCATCGATGTGGCCTGCAGGGTCAAGGAATGCTCTGTCCTCTTCCAGGACCGGTGGTTCATCATGCTGGCTGTCCTCAACTCTGCCATGAATCCAGTCATCTACACACTGGCCAGCAAGGAGATGCGGCGCGCCTTCTTCCGTCTGGTCTGCAACTGCCTGGTCAAGAGCAAGGGGTCTCACTCCTCGCCCATGAAGCCTGCTCTAGACCCAAGCAGGAGCAAATCTAGCAGTAGCAACAGCAGTCACTCTCCAAAGATCAAGGAAGACTTGCCGCCTGTGCCCACCTCATCTTGCATCGTGGACAGAAACAGAATCCTTCAGAATGGTGTGCTCTGCCAGTGAACCCTCCAGCGGCCGGTCTGCACCCGTGCTCTTATTTATTTGCATGCATATCTCGATTCCATGTGGCTCTCCAGGAGCTGTGACTCGGGAGGTCTATTTGACATTGCCTGACATCCCAGCTGGTGCGGATGTCTCCCGAAGAGATGTCCTGAGAAACTGTCAACCCATTTCAAAGGAGACACTGTGCTTTGTCCATTTTGACAGTGCTCTGAATGTACTAAGCTGCTTACATCATCTGCTGCCTTCCTTTGGATCCTGGCAAGCACTTCCTGTGGATCGCAGAGGGGAAGGTCACAGGCCACAGTGCACAGTGCGCCTCTGCGTGGGCCTCTGGGTGATGTTTTGATGCCTTCACACTACATTGATTGTGCATAGGAATTGTGCATTCATCGGTTTCTGTATCCGTGTTGCGTGGCATTTGTGTTCCATGGATTTGCCACACGGTGCCTGCAGTCTCAGCACCCTGTGCAGTTATGTAACTGTCCTGTAAATGTGTTCAAACTGTAGCCCCATGTCTGAGGACCTGCGCCCTGAGTGCCTCAGACTGGTAGGAGGTCTCCTGGGAAGCACAGTCGTAAAACCCAAGTGTGTGGCCTGACCCAGCCCTGTGCTCCTCCTGTCCTCATGTTCCTCTCATCCTTGTAAGCTCATCCAAAAGCCAAACCGTGTGGTTATGAAAGCCAGCCTCGTTCTCCCAGGGCCTGTGCATCCTCCCACCAACCACCAAAAGCTTGCAAATATGAGGCGAGTGCTCACCTTGGGAGTCATAATCTGCTTAATGCAGCTGAGTTTCCACCAAAGCAAGAGGTTTACAAGACAGCACTTTTGATTCTTTGTCAAGTTCAGCTCTTCCCAGAAAAGTACAGAATCAGGAATTGCTCGTACTTCACTGCCCAGTGGCTGGGGCCATCAGCAAAGTCTCAGGGTCTTGAGAGCAGACATTGATCATGATTGTGCCAATTGGTGGGAGCAGCAGAACCGAGGTCAGGGACCGTGCCTGGCAGTTTATGGGCTCCTCCGAGGCACGCACTGACAGCACTCACAGCGCTATGGGGCTTACTTTCCAACATAAGCTGGCTTGGTTTCACTCTGCTGATCCTACAAAGGCAGCACTTGCTCCCAGCGGTCCCACGTACAGCATACACAGGCAGAAAGTCAGCACAGACGTGGGGAGAGCATGCGCACCACTGCTGCAGTGCTGAGTTCTTTGTAAAAATAACAGAAACAGCCGTCAGAACGGGGAGCCTTGCACCAGACCTCCCGGAAGTGCTTAGGCTCAGTGAGGATTGATTCCTTGATGTGTCCGATACAAGCTGCTGTCACTGAGGGGCGTTCCTGTGAGGCCCAGGGACCTCGGCGTACCGACCAAAGACTTCCCTCATCTTCCTTCCTGATGAGACAGAGCCGATCGGTAAGGAGATGCTCCTGAGCTACATGTGTTGCCACATTCTGCATGTCCCTGAAAAGTGGTGCATTCTCTCAGCCAGGGGCATGAGAAGAGCCAGGAATCTCTAGAAAAGAAAAAACCACACATGTGAGGGAAGCCACATGCATTTTCACATAGGAAATGAAGTGGTTTTTAAAAGTTCATCTGTCATACTTCGAGTTGCTTTGGAAGCCTCAGCTCTTTACCACCAATACTGACTACACCTTGTTCCACTGCCTTAACTTCTCCACTGCCTTCGTGTCTGTTTCCACTCTGATCCTTCTAGAAGCTACTTGCACTGCTCCTGCTGGGAGGTGCCCTGTGTGGCATGTTGATAAGGCCTCCTGGAAACAACACAAACTTTAAGTGAGGTGAACTGAAAATATATGAAGAAAGGAATTGTGATCATCGGTCGATACGGGTCTGACACCATTTGCAGGCACACACCTACCCAGCCAGCTGGAGGTACAGTCCCATCTCTTGCCATGGAGTCCCTTGGATCTTATATGCCACAGAGAATCTATGAGTTTGATCTCACTGCATTTAGTAACCTTTACTCTTTCCAATGTGTTTGTTAAAAAAAAAATCCATTGTATGTTTGTTAAAAAAAAACAATAAAACCAAAAGCCGTTCTGTAAACCAGTTTCTGAGAATCTCTAGGGTGGGATGAGGTTGCTTCGTTGTGTTTTCTGGGAGCCAGCCCTTGGCAAGCTTGCCTCTCATGCAGCATAAACCACATTTGGAACCCAAATCTCTCTTTCAAAACCTTGTACTTCCCACTCTCCAGTGGTGTTTCAATGACACTTCATTCGTTGGCACTATTCCCATCAATTTCTGCAGATTCTTATTTTTTAGGATGGGTAAGAGCTCCACTGACTGGGAGGAAACTGAAAAAGTACAGCTCTAGGGATGGGATGTTTGCTTCTGCTTCACTTGTTGCTATTTACACAAACCATCAGAACCAGCCTTTTTTTTCAGTACCAGGGATTAAACTCAGGACCCTGAGCTTGCCAGGCAGGTACTTAGTCTACTGAGCTAGCTCCCCTGCCCCAGAACCAGCCTTCTGGAAGTAGGAAGTAGGAAGTTTAGCCTTCTGCATAAACTTCTTCCTGAGAAATGACACATCTTAGCCTCTCGTGTTTGACATAAATGTGCTGGTGGTGACACTATTGCCCCAGTATCACCAGAGCTACAGCTCTCCCTCTCCCCTCTTCCCTCTCCAGCTTCATTTGGTCAAGTAGGTGCTAGATTGTGACATTAACATGAGACCCCAATGGCCGCCTTCATCACCCACCATTTTTCATTTTTCTGGAAACTAAAAATGCCCATTTCCTAGAGCAAAGTTTCAAACTGCCCTGCTTCCTTTTGTGAGGCACTAGGAGATCGATCCTCCAAATGAAAGAGACTTTCCACAGTAGCCTTTATTGTCAGCAGACTTACATGTATAGCCATTGAAACAATGAACCGTTTAAAACGTGGTCATTCCTCTCAATTCTTACACCAGAGTTATTCTGCGCTGGTACAGAGCCTTTCACAGAGATGTAACAAGGTGCATTTTATAGAAAATGTCTAATTACACTGCCAGTTCCATGCTTGTAAATTGTATCTACAGTGCAAAACCTCAACACCCAAACGTCTTTAGTATCTAAGTCAAATCTCCAAAGAGGTTGCCATGGAATCAGAAATGCACACACCGCTATTCTGATAGTAAAGGCACATAGTCCCATGACCAGTTTTCATGAGAAGTGCAGCATTACCTAAATTATGTGTGTCATCTTGCACCCGTGGGTCAGAGTGATGACAACGGTGGATGCTGTGACACCTTCACCAGGCAGTCCCTGTAGCACAGGAGGCCCCGGGCGCCCGGTGAAGGGTTTATAAGTGAAACCACACCATTTCCTGAAGGAGAGAAATGAATTCGCTGAAGGTGAGGAGGGAATTTAAGCCAAGTATCTTGACCTGTTATGTTGTCTGATCTCCAAAATGTTGGGCAAAAGACTTAGGATTTATCATTCCTCATAGAACAAACATTAAAAATCTTGGGGTGAGTTTTGTATTTCCACTCCTCAGGGGTGTCCAGGAAGCCAGATCCCCTTCAGAGTCAAAGTGGGAAGGGGTGTTGGTCCTACAGGCAGGCACAGACTGTTACAATAATTTGTTTCATTTCCCAAAAGTTAATGGAACAAAGCAAAATTTTCAAATAATACTCAATTACCAATAAGTATAATTTGTCATCCAAATGCTTTTCAAAAAGTAATAAATACCTTATTATTACACATGAAATTTACATCAGGGGATTTCAAAGCCAGATGTTTAATTCTGAATACAAAGAAACATTCACATACTTAATTTCACAGTATTCTAGAACACACTGTATTCAAGTCAGGGGAGCAGAGAACATTCCACTCGCAACTCACACATAATTGCTACAAAGACATAGTGTTGAAACTTTGTTCCTTCCCTTCTGCTTTGTGAGCTGTTGCTTGATCTCAGTAGTCAGAAACTTTGGTCAGGGTGAAAGGCCTACTTGCGCCCACAGCAGCGGGTCATGTGCAACGCACATCTCCAAGTCTGCAGTAGCTCAAGGTGAGAGGGCAAAATCTCAGATACTTAAAACTATGATTTTTATTTCTTATGCTTTTTTTTCCTGCAAGACTGTTTCTTCCAGCCCTGGGGAAGAAACCTGTGCATTTTAGGTATTTGGAACTCACTTGCTCAGGGTATTTGAACTGACAGGTAGGAGGACAAAGGGAAGACTCGCCTGCAGCAGGTAAGCCCTGGGCCTTCCATGCCCTCTCCTGCCCCTGTGGACCCTCCACATCAACTTCTGTGGTACAAAGCCTGACCAGAGGCACTGGACAGACCTGTGTGGCCTGTCCTCCCTGGTCCTACTGAATCAGTGTACATCAGCACTGTGAGGCTTGTCACACACCAGTGTGTGTGTGTGTGTGTGTGTGTGTATTGACCTCCTACTAGATTAACAGTCCTGCAGAAACCTGACACATTCATGTCTCTAGCCCATGAGCCCAAAGCAGATCCTATTGCTCAGAGACAGGTGCACCGAGGCCAAGAAGGCTGGTTAGAAGCACCCAGGGGAGCACTGCTGGGCATCACTGGGCACCACAGCACCCAGGGGTCCACGTCTGCCACAGCACAGCTTCCTGCCCCTTGCAGTGCTGTCTCACAGAGCTGGGCCCTGGCAGATAAGAGAATCTAAGTCTGTACCTGTTTTGTTTCTCCTCTCCTGCCTGTTGCCCTCCTCCCCTCTCCACCTTCTCTTCCCCTTGTCACTTCCTGCTGACTCCTCTCTGGTCTGTCACAGCCCTCCTGCTGTAGCCGAGCCCTGTTCCTGATGGGATCCCTGACCCTCAAGCTTCTGGGACGCTCCTGTGTCAGTCAGTGCTCAGGCCTGTCAACCCCAAACTCTTCAGGACTGTTTGACTGTCTAGTTGTCATCGGGTGTTACAAAGTCCAGGGAGGAGTGGGGGCGGGGGAGCGCCGGGCAAATCGGTTTTGTCAGCTTGGGTGCATGTGTGTAGATACATATGTGGTTCACATTCACAAGTCCTGGTATAAAGTTGCAATTTTTCTGGTTGCTATATAAAATGTATCAGTTTTAAAACTGTGCATTTGTTCCTTGCAAACTTATAAATATGTATAAATGCTATCATAAATAAATTGTGGCTGGCAGATTGCATTTTTTCTGCCACCAACCACTGCATGAATTGAACGTGCTTATTAATCCTCCATTTCTAAAGTCCTAGCATGGACCCCGGGAGCTAGGAACGAAGTGGCGTGAACACTGAATCTTCAAACAGAGGGAAGCCGTCAAGAAGAGACAGGCAAGGGCTGAAAACGCCACTCAGCTTCTCACGGTCAAGGCTCGCAACCAGCTGGACAAGTACCCACCCCCACAGTGAATTTGAAAGGTGAACTCTTGGTCCTCCCTGCAGACCAACCAATAAGGGTTTCAGGGAGGAACAGAGCCTCACATTCTGAGGTGACCTGGTTCTTGGGTCTGGTTATCTGCCTGTCCTTGTCCAAAGATTTCCCAGATGGCAAAGAGTGTGCAGGTGGGCACAAGGCTGCTCAGATGGCACCTGCATCCATAACTTTCCTAGACTTGGCCACCTTCTTCCAGGTTACCTGCTCTGGTTTCCATACCTGAAAAAGAGGACTACGGGACTCCCTCCCTTGCTGTCTTGTCTGAAGCTAACAAACCTGACAGTCCTCAGTTTTCAATACATTCCAGGATTGGGAGCTAGTGGCTTTATTGTTCTTAGGTAACACTCTTCCCTTGGAAGCAGAGTGTTATTCTGAAGCTCCCTATAGGAGCTTGGCTGAGTGGTGGAATCCACTTGGCAATCCTTCTGTAATTCTGCTGCCCATTCTTAACCTAGCCGTCACCCTCCCCAGAAGAGGCTCATGGATGGTGAGCAGCCTCGGGCCAGTTGGCAAGGGGAACGAGGCATGCTCTCATGAATGGACCATTCCAGGAAACTACTCTTCCCTTGAGGTGGGACTCTGTGCAGACACATGTGCTGTGCAGTAAGCCACAGGACAGGGAGAGCAGCCAGTAGGCTGAGGCCACGTCGTTCTGAGCATGTGGGCCTGAGGCTGGACGGGGGTGTCCTGCATGCTGGCACTGTCCAGTGGGCAGTGTGCTCTGACTTCTCAGCTCAGCTCAACAGAACAAGAATGCTGCACTGGCCTTCAGAAGGTTAAGTGACGCACAGGACGTGAGGACAGGAACCCCCAAGTGCCGGATGAAACAGGAAGAAAAGCTTCACCTCAGGAGCTGGGGACATCTTTGTCCTCCAGGTGGGCAAGGAGGCTGGACCCAGAACAGCAGCCACCCTGAGTACTCTGGATGCTTTTGGGTCCACTTGTCTTGGGTCTGTCCTGCTTTCCTCCACTTTCTGCCTTTATTCACAGCTACCAGATCTTCCTTCAACAGGGAGCTGCTCGTGGCTCAACTGGGCCTTGGTCCACCCACCTTTGTCTAAAGCCAAGATGGCTTAAAGCAGAGAGATTGGGCTGGTGAGACAGCTCAGCAGACTAAGTGCCTGCTTTGGCAAGCAAAAGGACCAGGGTTGGATCCTCAGTCCCACATGCTGAGCTGGCCACACCTCTGGGGCGACCAAGTCTGGGCATGGTGGCCCATACCTATAATCCCAGCACTAAGGAGCCTGAAAACAGGAGGATCACTTCAAGTCTGAGCTGTGCAGTGAGACCCTGCACAAAATACGTAAAAATAGAAAAAGAAAAAAAAAAGAAACCGAGAGCTTGCTCCCCAAGGCTAAGCAGTACTTCGGTCCTCCACGTGCACAAAGGCCCATGGTAGTGGAGGTGTAGGGCCTAAGACTGAGCTTGTTTCTCAGACTGCCCACCTGACTCTACAGGGTGCCATGTACAGGGGCCAGTCAAGATTCACTGGCCACAGTGAGCGCCACAGGAGACCCACCTGGCTGTACAGAGCAGAGGTGTGTTTGAAGCACGGCTCATTTACCCAGGAAGGTAGGGGAAGCAGAGGTCTCCAGGGCCACTGTGAAGGAGTGCGCTGCATTAAGACTGCAGGACCTCGCAGGGTGCAGTAGGGCCAAGCACACTCCAAGGGCCCAGGGTGACCCAGGAGGACACACTGCTGTTGTGCCTGAATGCAACGTGCTGTGTGGTCTGCATGGGTATGCCACTTGACAGCTTAGCCCTGCTGGGCAGAGAAGGAAGGTGAGAGCCAAGGGCCGCGGGTCCCAGGCCTGGAAGGCAGAGGCCCCTGAAGGGTCCACCCTAGACCCTGGCTGCACACCACAGGAGGAACCTAGAAAGTGCAGAGTGAGTGCAGGAGCTCTGCTGCCAAGTGACCGCATGTCCTAGAGCAGGCCTCAGAGTCCCTGCCGTGAGTGGGGCTCACGGAAGTGCCCAGCCACGCGGTGCTGGAACTAAGAGACAACTCATGCACAGTCACATGCATTTTAGAAACAGAAGGGGACCTGGGCATGGCAGCCCACACCTGTAATCCCAAAGTCTGGGAGGCTGAGGCAGGAGGAATGCAAGTTTGAGCCCAGCCTGGGCAATTTAGAGGATTAGGAAGACTATGTCTCAAAATAAAAAACAAAAGGGTCTAGAGATTTAACTCAGTGAAAAGGCTGTGGGTTCAATCCAAGTACCAGGAAAAAACTAAAGGGAACAAAAATAAGAAGATTACAGCCACTCACTGCATCTGAAATTTTCTCTGATAGTTTAAAAGGAAAACCAATGTTTTCACTTGGTAAGACTGTAGTATAACCAACCTTATAATCTGAGATCAAAACTACATTATTTTGAGTCAATATTGAAAAGAAGAAATGACTCCAACACCTTTAATTTTCTAAATTGATTCTCATGCAATGTATATAATATACATGTCACCTGTCATCCTTGAAATCAACACTCATTTCAGAGAAGGGAGCAATCATAACTGCAGACCACCTCGTTCCAATTCTATGAGGCAAATAAAGCAAAGCAAACCTTACATTGCTTGGGGGTGTTAATTTCTGTTTTCTGCTTTCTTTCCTGGTGACCCGGAATATCAGTGTTTGGTTTTAAATACATGGGGAACGGCAGAACGTCGACAGAAGGCAGCCGTGTGTGCTTGGCAGTCATGCACTTTCCCGCACCAGAGGCACAGGCCTGGGCATGAGCGTGCAAGGGGAGGCTCCAGGGCTCCAGGCAGGGAGATTCTTGGCACTTGCGTGACCACAGGGTGGGAGCCTGGCTAGCTACGCCCTCTCTTCCTGCTCATGGGTGCATGCACCGGAAACCAGCACCACTTGGGAAGCACAGGGTGGGCTATACCTCCCACAGAACATTCTGGAAGACTCACTCCACCATCAGCATGGATTCATTGGAACCCCAAAAGGAAAAAACTCCAAAGACACCTAAGGCCTGCTGTTCTCATTCATTAGCTGCACTGGGTCCTCCCACCTGGCTACACACTCCCAAAGCAGAGCCCGAGTTCACACACTTGCCAACAGAATCCGCAGAAGCAAGCCTCACCAGACGTTTACTGTGCATCTAATGAATGTGTCACTCTGCAATTGTAAATGTGTGCCAAGTGTCTCTGTTCTACTGACCAATGCTGCCTATGCCACAGGACCTCAGAGAGACCAGCGAGATGCCACCCAATGAACCCACCTCCTGCTGTGGCATAAAACATAGCATCTGTAAAAATCACCACAGCCCAGATATTTTAAAAAATCCGTGGACACTGCCAGATTCCCAGTGCCACCAGGAAGTGTCAGTGTTTAATCAAGAAATAAGACCAGTGTGGGGTCACAGAGCCATCAATGGGGCCACCAAGAAGCTCCACAGCAACAGGAAGGGGCTCAGCATCCCTCACGGGAGGGGTGAGCCTCTAACTAGTGCTTAACACTCCAGAGCTTTGTCCTGAGCACATGCGCTTGCACACACATGCACAGACATACACGCACACACACATACACACAAATACACACCCAGGAGCAAGTCTAGGTCTCAGTCTGGAAGTGGGCTTGTCCCGCCTTTTCTTCAATACACAAGGTGGATTGGATGGGGCCAACTTGACTGGCAGCTGCCACGAGCCATCCAGGACCAGCCCACTGGCCGGAAGGACACACAGAGGACTTGGCGCCCATCCTCACATGGTGAGAATGAGGACAGCACTTGCCATCAAGGTCCTGATAGACAGGGCCTGCTCTGCCATATCTGGCCACCAAGGAAACCCCGGTGCCTCCAAGCAACTGGAGTCTTGCTGCATGACAGGCGCCTATGCTGCCACGTGTGGGGACAGCAATGCCAGAGGCACCACTTGGACAGGACAGGAGGTGGCTCCCGTCAGCCCACAACTAACTCACAGTCCGCCTGTGCAGGGTTAAGCGTCATCTGGGTGGCAAACTTCCTGGTTCTGTCCCAGGCCCGTTCACCATCAACCCTCTTCCTTGTCTCTGTTCCTACTGTGTTGTGCTTATTAGGTAAAACTGTGGGTTACAACTTCCTAATGAAATGTCCCAGGGCCATAGGTCAGTTGGGTTAAATTTTTGCCTGGATAACTATGGTCAAATTTTTTTTGTTTCCATTAAAAACATACAGCACAGAACATTAGTCTTACATCTTTCTTAGTCTTAAAAAATATAAATATAGAGGGATAATTTGTACAGGATGTATAGGTATGTACACCTTTAATATGCATATGAGAAATCTGGAACAAGTTTATGAAACTTGAACTTGAAGGAAGCCTTCCTCTGGGGGCTTTTGAAGATGTTGCTGAGCCTGCGAACAGCTTCCCTAGGTCCTGTGGCCCGAGAGGTGGACTCCGGGCCTCTGACCTGGTGCTCAGCGTCAGGCTGGGCTGCACCGCTCACTGTTTCCTCTCCACCGGCTGCTGGAGGCAGAGCTCACTCCCCGCTGAGACGATGGGCAGACTGCTATCCAGGTGGTGGTGGATGAGGTGACTAATGCTGTCAAAGACCCTGTCCTTGGTCCGGATCTGTGAAGGAAGGAGAGGTGGCTGAGCACATCTCATAGGCAGAAAAAGAAGACCCTTGCTTAGAGTCACCTGGGCCTTTGGCACTGAACTGAGGCTTCCCACGTGTCAGAGACGCTCCTTGAAAAGAGCCCGGTCTCTGGTGGACGCATGTGTGCCACTGACTCTGTGTGTCCATCCCCCTGAGACTGGGCCCCACAATGCAGCCTGCTGCCTGTGGCCCGGCCCACCTTGCTCTACTCTCAGAGCACCAGACAGGGCCCCTACACCTCCCCTTAGTCCCTGCCTGCAGCTCTCTACAGCCCTCCCGGAAACCTGTGCCCACACCTACCCATGAGACCAGAGGCTCCCCAGCCCTCTGGGTTTTGCCCAGCTGCCCCTGGCCTGGAATGTGCTTCTGCCACCTGGGACCTGGCTTGGTCCCTCCAGGGAGCCCCTCTCTCTCCCACCGGCCCCTCTCTGTGAGCCTGGGCATCCTGTATGTCTCCCACCAGAGGTGCAGCATGTTACCCCCAGCCTCCCAGGGAGGGCAAGGGCAGATGGGCTGCAATGTGCATACTTAGGCTTACAGCCCAGTATATGCCCAGTAAACTTTTCCTGAATAAATACACAGGAAGCAAAAGGAAGTTGAACTTGTCACCCTGGTCGCTGGCCTGCACAGTGGCCCTGAAGAAGCCAGGAGGGGCCAGCCAGTCTCCAAAGAGTCTGGGCACAATCTCCTGGGATGTGCTCCACAGGAAAGAAGGCCAGGCGTGATGACAGAACTGAGATGACCAATGTGTCACTCACTGAGTGGGACAATAGATAAACCACAGAGCACCTATGCGATGGACTATACTTAATTGGGCACCAAGAAGATAGAAGCCATCCAGTCCTGAGGAGACACGGAGGAAGCGCAGGTGCCTGCTAAGGGGTGAAAGGGGCTGATGTGGAAAGCCCCCATTCTGTGCACGTCCAACTGCATCATTTTGGAAAACGCAGAACTGTGAGGACAGCAACATGGGCAGTGGGCGGCCGCTAGGAGGCGGCAAGGGGACAAGCAGAGCTGTGAAGACACTTTCTATAATGCTTTCGTGGTGGGCACAGGTCACTGCAACCCAGGAATGAGTCCTAGGACAGCTGGGAACTCGCCACTATGTGTCACTGCGAGTTCATCAGGTGTAACCGGCTGTGCAGACTGGGACGGGGATGGGATTGACAGGGAAATCTGCGACCCTTGCACTCAGCTTTGTAGAAACTAAAACTTCCCTGAACAATAAGCAGGGCTTGGACTCCCAGCACGTGAAGGCTGAAGCCAGGTGACTGCGAGCTCTAGCCCAGCCTGGGCAATTCAGCAGCTTAGCCAAGACTCTATTTCAAAATTAAAAAATTAAGAAAGGACGGCTCAGTGCCCTGGGATTAGTTCTCAATCATGAGCTAGGGAGGTAGCTCAGGGGCATAAATGCTTGCCTGGCAAGCACAAGATTCTGAATTTGATCCCCAGTACAGAAAGTAAAAAAATATTAATAATAATTTAAAAAACCTCAATCATGAATAACAAAACCTACTTTAAAAAAGTAATGGGAATAGCGGGGTCATGCTTGGAATGCCTGTCATTCTGGTCTTCTAAATATATACTGCTTGTCATGACGTACCAATTATGGCCAGGCTGTATCTCAAGTAAATCTTTTTTTTAAAGGGTAACAAATGAAAACAGAGACAAGAAAAAAAAGTCACAGGACTGTCCTGCTACAATGATGTATAGGGTTAGATTTCTAAATTTCTGTGTAAAGATATGTAACTGTTTATTCATAATTTTAAAATATTTTTTATCTTTTTAAATTCTTTTTCCATATTCTGTAGAGACTTAAAGTTTACCATATCAATACTTGATGGAAAATACATGTTTCATCTTATGCCTAAGATGTTTGACATTCAGACAGATAGTGAGGTTAAGCTCAACTGCCTATATTGTAGGGTAATAATAAGCTTCTCTTCTGGAGGGTTAACAACCTAAGTTTGGTTGCCTTGTTTTTTTTTGTTTTTTTGTTTTTGATTACTGTATTTTTTTGGTTGAACTATTTTTCAGGAGAGATTTATGTTTTTTTGTTTTTGGTGCCAAGGACCAAACTCAGGGCTTCCAGCTTGCTAGGCAAGCATTCTACTGCTGAGCCAAATCTCCAGCCCCAACAACCTAAGTTTGCAGACCAAAAATTATAGAAAAAGAAGAGCTGCAAGCACAGCCAACATTTTTTCCCTAGCCTTTCAAGGTCAGTGAGGACTCAGGACATAGCAGAATCTATATTGTAGCATCATTTAACTCAGTTATGTCCAAAATTTTCTGATCAAGGAGATCATGGGGCCACAGAGGAATGTGATCAATGATGTATTGTGTGCCTAAAGAGAGTCACATGGAGAGAAAACATTCTCTCAAGCTTTCTCTTTTCTTTTTCTTTTCTTTTCTTTTTTTTTTTTTTTTTGGTGGAACCAGGGAGTAAACTCAGGCCCTTGTGCTTGCCAGGGAAATGCTTATTCCACTGAGCCATCTCCCCAATCCTCTCTCAAGCCTTCACAGAGAGCAAATTGGTCAAGCAATGGCTGTGACTCATCCACATGGCTGACACTGACAAAGAATATACAAAGTGCGGTATAGGATTTCCTGAGGGGACTTGACCGATCTTGTCAGATACAAAAGCTGCATTTCTTGTTAAATAGGTCTTGCTTTATCTTGGCCTTAACCATAAAGCAGAAAAGTATAGAAATGATGTATGAAAAGTGAACCCAAGTTAATATGCTGAGCTGTGGAAGGCTCAGGTCAAAAGCTTTGGACATTGCCAGTCCTGTGGATAACCCACTACTATTGTAGATTACTGGACTATATTGGAATATTTTATTGAATTTATGCACCTACGGTATTTGGATGGCAATGGAATGCCCATCTCTGACAAAACTAAACAAAAAAGATACAAATGAAGGACAATCTTGTATATACAAATAGTTAGGATAATTATATAGCTATTTTCTCTTAATTCAATAAGAAAGATTTGTACTAATAGTGTTTGGACAAGATATCATGTCTGCATCTTATACTACGAATGACTACTACAAAGACAACAATATGCAATGCATTGTTGTAACTCTCCTACCAACCTGGTTTGAAACTGTCTCATTGCAATTTTTTTCTCAATAAAATTAATTTTAAAAAGAGAAATGGGGGCCTGGGCCTGTTCTCCGAATGGGAGTGGAGGGAGGCCGAGGTGCTAGGCCTTGCAGTTCCACGCCTCAAAAGAACAAAAAGCTTTGTGTTGATCTGGAGACCACCTCTAGGCTTAAGCCTAGGAAGGATGAGTACAAGAAAGTTCTCGGGTTTTAAGAGAAGCAGCAATGGTGAAGCCAAAGTTCCGGAATTCCAAATCACTGATCCAGGTTCCAGGTGCTCGATGGCTGTGATTTACATTGCAGTTATGGCCAGGTCCAAGAACCATACTACACACAACCAGTCACAAAAATGGCACAGAAATGGCCTCAAGAAACCTGATCCCAAGTTCCATAGGAACATGCTTTTTGCCAAGAAGCACAACAAGAAGGGCTTCAAGAAGATGCTGGCAAACAATGCCAGAGCCATGAATGCGCACGCCGAGGCTATCAAGGCCTTCTTCAATCCCAAGGAGGTCAAGCCCAAGATCATCCCAAAGAGAGTAAACCGCAGGATCACTCAACCTCCCCACCCCAAGCTTGGGAAGCGTATCCATGCCCTAGCAAACAGAATGCAGCAAGTCATCAAGAACACTATACATCTCCACCAGGTCGGATTCATCCCAGAAATGCAGGGATGATTCGATATATGCAAACCAAAGACAGATAGCATGATCATCTCAACAGATGCAGAAGAAGGTTTTGACAAAGTCCAAAACTCATTCATGCTAAAAACCATGTAGAAAATCAGAACAGATGGTCTATATCTCAATCTGATAAAGGCCATCTATGACAAACCAATAGCCAACATACTAAATGAACAAAAATTAAAAGATTTTTTTTTTAATGTATTTAGCACAGGGCCTCACTACACAAATTGGACTCAGTGATCCTCCCGTTTTCGGCCCCCTGAGTGCTGGGATGGCAGGCATGCACCGCCATGCCCAGTCTCAATGACCGTCTCAGTGCATCCCAGGGCCAGGGCTGGCTCGGCATGGGATTGGACCCTGCCACTGTGCTGTGCCCAAGCGCACTGCACTTTAGTCCACTGAGCTCTCTGGCCAGCCCTTTTCATCACTTCCTTAAGGTCTGCTTTTTTTAATTGGGTATCTGCTCTAAAGTCAGCATGGTTTTCATTCTATTTGTTGTCTCTGTAGCTACATGAGACATTAATTCTGGTTTGATTTTTTTCTAGAACTCCATTTGCTTTGCTGTTGCCATTTCAAAGAGGCCAGTCGGGTGGCTTTCAGATTGTCCCTTCTCATTGGCCACTGGGTTTGTCTTCGGTAAACTGGATGTCTGGGGTTGCATCAGAGGTGTTTTCCAAATGCAACTGTTTTTTGAGTTTTGAGGCTGATGCAAGATCCCACTTCTGCTATTTATTGGGGATGAGAAGCTGCTGCCTGCTTGGCCCAGCCCACAGTATTGTCTGTGATCTCAGTCTTGGAATGCTAGGAAAAATAGCCCTACCTAGTCTTTCATACTTTCTGTTCCCTTCCAATGCTGTGTTTCTCTGTGGTATTGGCAATTGTTACCATGTATCCACAAGTTTGAACCCACAAGGCTGAGAACGGATACCAAATTTTAGCCAAAGCTGGGCTACTTAGAGACATTAGCAAGACCCAGCTTCAAAATAAAATTTAGAAAGAGGTCTTGGGTTTACGTAATTTTCCAGAACTGGGGGGGGAGGGGAAAGGTAGGAGTTTCCCAGAAGCTGACCTGACACAGCAAGCTTCGTAACTGGGTCATATCCATAACTAAATAAACTATTGGCAGTGGTGATGGAACTAACTGCCTGGGAGGGGTTGGAGATGTGGCTCGGTGGTAGAGGCCTTGCCTAGCATGTGCAATATAACCCGAAAGGATTCTAGGAAGGCAGAATGATACTTTTATTAGCTTCATGCTTCTTATATGATCAAAGAGACTTTGATTTGGGTGTGGTGGTGCACACTTTTAATTCCAACACCCTAGCTGAGGCAAGAGGATTACTTTTACCAGAAAAAGTTATTAAATCTAAAGTTGTGTTGGTACGCCATGCTAAAAAAAAAATCTTTCAGATTAATCAAGAGGTTTGATATAAAAAAAGAAAAACCAGGACAGCCCAATGGCTCGGCAGACTGCAGACCAGAGACCAGGGTTCTATCCTTGGTACAAGCTATTCAGGCCCCACCTGCAGGGCGCACAGATGGCCATTGGGACTGGGTGTAGTGGTGCACTTCTGTGACCCCAGCACTTGGGAGGCTGGACACAGGAGGATTAGTGAATCCAATCTATGCAGTGAGACCCTGTAGATCCTGGACTAAATACATGAAGAGAAGCTATTGAATATTATATGTATGTATGTATAATATGTTATATTCAGTTCTTGATACCAAAATATTCCTAGTTTGTGAATGTCCTCATCCTGTGCAAAGGTGAGGGAATTCGTTTTGAGAAGAAAGCTGCAGGGCCCAAAGGTCCAGAAGGCATAGAGAATTTGTTCCTGGGAATTGAGAAGCATTAGTATATCTTCTCTAAAGTTCTTCTATAATTCAGTGCTCAACATATATAAACTCAAATTAGATTTCACAAGAATGACAACTATGCCTTTCTGTAGTCAAGTAGGTGAAAGGAATTATGAAAGGAGATGGAAAAGAACCTGTAGTATCACAACCATAGCATCTGTACTTAGGCCTATGGTTCAGCAAAACATAACAAAAAAAGCACATACATGAAGTTGTGAATCTTGAATTTGACCTAAAAACAAAAAACGTACACAATGTCTCGCACCTACTATTTTAAATGGAAACCTTTCAGCTTTTCCCCATTTAATATGATGTTGGCTGTAGGGTTGTCTTAAATGGCTTTTATCAGATTGTTATGAGGTGCTTTTGTACCTATTTTATTTCTTCAGATTTTTTTTTTTAAATCATGAAGATGCTGGATTTTGTCAAGGACTTTTTCTGCATCTGTTGAGATAATCATCATACAATTTTTGCCCTTGTTTATGATTATGTAGTGTATTACATTTATTGGCTTATGTATATCAAACTGTCCTTGCATTGCTGGGATAAAGCTTACTTGGTCATGATATATACTATTTTTTGTCTTCTTTTTTTTCTTTCATTCTGATTGACAATATCTTCTTGAGAATTTTTCCAAAGAAATTAGCCAGTAATTTTCTTTTTAAATTGGTCCTTAATCCGGTTTTGGAATCAGGTTAGTGCTAGCCTCTAGGAATAATTTGGGGAGTACTCTTTTCCTTTCAATGTCATTAAAGCATTTGAGAAGTATAAGTATATCTTCTCTAAAGTTCTTCTAGAATTCAGTGCTCAATAATAAGGTCTGTACTGGCTGGTACATTGTGTCAACTTGAGAAGTTTAAAAGTTTAATTAAGTAACACAGCTGGGAGCCAGGATTCCTAGTTTGTGAATGTCCTCATCCTGTGCAAGGGTGAGGGAATTCGTTTTGAGAAGAAAGCTGCAGGGCCCAAAGGTCCAGAAGGCATAGAGAATTTGTTGCTGAGAATCAGGGTCAGTGGCTTGGAGATCCAGGAACTTGACCCCTATAACCAACAGAGGAAAGCCTGGATATTGGGCCAGCTGGAAGCAGCCCTTGGCATCATCTGCATGCCATTGGTTTTAGGTACATGCAGGATGCAAGAGTTCTGAGGTGAAGAAGGCTTCTACCGGGATTTCAGAAGGCCTGGGAGGCCAGGCAAAGTACCCCTGAGAGGGCAGAGAGTAAAGCTGTGAGTGAAAAGCCTATTCAGTGGAAACCTCAGAAGTTTAAAGAAGATAGGAATGTGGATTGTTTAAGGATTGCTGCAAGGTGAGAACAAAACCAGACCCAGAGAAAAGCCTTGGGAGCTACCAGCGGAAGTGCTATAGGAGCGGAGCCACGTTAAGAGTTGGAGCTCGCGACTTGACTACTTGCCGGTTGCATCAGATATGCCACATGGAACTATAGCACTGGATTGCCCTTCTGGATTTTAGAGTTGCTTTGGTTCCAATTGTTTGTATCCTGGTGTGTGTGCCTTTGGGAATGGTTATGTTTATTTTGTGCCTTTAAATATTGGACATGTTTAACTTTTCATTTGTACAGGGGCTCACAGCTAAGAGTTTGCCTTAGATCTTGGAGGAGACTGGGATTTGGACTTGTTTTCAGAATGCTAAAACTGTTAGGACTTTGGCAACTCTTAGAGATGGACTAAAATGTCTTTTTCATAAAGGGATATGCATGAGTCTGTAGGGGGCTGCCCAGGGGCAAAATGTCATGGTTCTAATGTAATACAATGTTCAGGTTATAAAATGTTAATAAATATGTCTGCATCTGAAAAAAAAAGAAAAGAAAAAAGAAATGGGTTATGTATTCAATGAGTGAGAGGTGGTTTCCAAGGAAAACAGGTGAGGGAAGATTTTACAAGAGCAGAAGGTTAAACAAGGCCACTTCGGAGCTCCAGGAGTTGTTCTTGGTAAGGACTTTCTTATTTAGCTTTATTTTGGTAGGCCATTATTGTTAAAAATGGGCTCCTTGTTTTAAGCCAGATCTTCCAGGTGGGTTCTGCAGCAGGTTAGTTGGGTGTCCCTTCTTCCCTGGGGCACAGGCAGGTGCCCTCCACTGTGGGCTGAGGTCAGCTGCCATCACGCAGAGTGGAGGGAGGAGGGGAGGCCCCCACCCCTCCAGACAGCTGCGATCTACTCCTCATTCCTGTTTTCCCTTCCAGGTACCTCTGTGAACCTCCAAAAGGCTGGTGGGAAGTGAAAGGCTCTTCCTGCAGCCAGGACTATGCCTGGGGCCTGACAGCTTCTGGGGACAGGATGAGGGTCAGGTTATAAACCAGGATCCCCACAGACACTGGGATTCAAAGAAGCCCCTTCTCTATTAAAACGGTACAACATTTGCATATAACCCATGCACTCCTCCTGTAAACTTTAAATCATTTCTAGATCACTAAGGATGGCTAATACCATGTAAATGACATAAAGAAAAACATTAAAAACTCCACACATGTTCAGTACACAAGAAACTTTTTGCCCAGCGAGGTGAAGCTGGCTATGTCCTCAGGGATGGAGCCCGAAGACTGCACACCAGTTTGCTCCGATTGCCACCAGCTCCACCTTAGCAGTGTCCCAGGATCCCTGCAGCTGGGTCGTGCAGTCTCACACTTCAGAAGTATAACTTAGGGCTCTCCCTGTCCCCAAAAGCTCAGCTGTGATTCTACTGGCCCACTGTGGAAGCTCGGGCTGCCCTGAGAGCCTCCACAGCACCACCTGAGGGGTCACAGAGGAAGCCACAGGAGCCTCCATTCCGCTGCTGGCGGGGAGGGCTGGGACCTCCACGTTCAGCAGAGCCCCAGCTGTCTGAACCCCTCCCTCCCCACCCCTATTGCCAACCTTCAGGGACCAAAGATAGCACTCACAGAGGGTCCCAGGACCAGAAACCTGGCCTAGGGAGGACACCACCATCTCGCACACTGACTCCAAACCCAGAGTGAAGGCCCAGATAGGAAGTGAGCAGGGAGCACTTCCGGGTATGCTTGAGCTTTGAGGGGAAGCAGAGGTGGATACTCTCCTGGCTTGGCCAAGCCGGGTGAGACTCTACAGCCCCCAGGGGAGTCAACTGTGTGCTTCTAGCACCCCCTTGTGTCCAGGGAACACCATGATGGAGTCTTGGACACTGGAGTGTTTTCAGTGAACATGTTTTCAACAATAGTATATGGAAATATTTTCTTCATAGTCACAAAACAATTCTGTCACACAATCCTATGTGAATCCCCAAAATTTTCATTCTACAACAAGGCAGGAGAGGGGCAACCCCCCACTATATTCACAGGAACTCTACTCTGCCCAGGAGACTTACCAAAGCACGACTGGGAGATGGTTCTTTGTACCCAAGACAAGTCGCTTAACCTACTAGTAGCTGAGATGACTGAACGGTCATGGTAGTGCCATAATCTTCATATCTTGTCATAGTAATCAAAGCAAAACACCAACAATGGAAGCCATCGGGTCACCTAGTACACTGAGAAGCCTCAGTTCAATCTCCTGGGCAGAAACTTGTCCTCAGATCCCGCTCCCAGCAGGGACCAACCATGAGCAAGCCAGGATTGGGCCGTCCGTGAGTGGAACCTGCACAGCTGGCTGTTCAAGTACCCTCCCTGTGCCCTGGGGCTCCAGACACCTAGGGGACGTAAGGAGACAAGGGTATGGGGCTGGCATTGCTCCTGCTGCAGAACCCAGCCAGACACAGGTGCCCAGGCACCAGGCTATTCCACAGGCCTGCTTCACCATTGGCAGTGCCTTAGCAGCTCTTACCGACCTGTGAGAGACTTGAATGTGTTGGCCACTCCTGGCCTTGTCTACGCAGGGAGAGGACAACACAGGCAATCTCTGTGGGATGAAAGTTATCATAGAGAAACAGCAGACTGGGGCTTTGGGAAAAGCCAACTCTGACCTGTTCGTGACATTTAACTGGTGTGAGGCATCAAGCCCAGCTTGACAGGGCTTCAGCATGGGCTCAGAGTTGCTTATGACAAAGGTTCCTAGGTGGCTGAGTCTCCTGCTGGCAGTGCAAGGTGGGGCAGCACTGAGAAGCACATGGGTGGGGAAGAAGGGGCAGCTCCTCCAGGTGTCTGGGGGATGTTTACAGAAGCAAGAGAAGGGAGATGCACTAGCTGGCTAGGACTGGAGGGGAGGTGTTCGCTGCTGCGGGGCGGGACTTGTGCTGCCTTAGGAGCACAGGTGAGCTGTCCTCGAAAGCAGCCAGCAACTGTAAGGATTGTTCACCAACAAGCACCTCACCAGTGACAAAGTGAAGCCATCTGCCTTCCCACAGTGCCACACCAGGACAGGCACAGGGAGGACACAAAGACGTGTCCTGACTTAAACATGGGCTTTGTGGCAACAGTGCATTGCAGAGCTGCTGCCTTTGCTTTTCCCGCTTCAGCTGGATCCACTGGGAGATCCAGACTGTTGGATGTGACCAGTTGGAGCCAAAGGAGAGGACGGGAGGGCTGGATTAATACTGTCCCAGAGGTCTCACTGAGTTTAGTCCTGCTCTAAGTGAGCCTGAGCCAGGGAATCTTCTCACATTTATTGAGGGCTACAAACAGGCTAAGGAATGTGTATTATTAATTTGGTGTAAACATGCTATTTACATCCCTTCCAGGCATTACACATCACTAGTTGGTAACTTCCCAGGTAAAGCAACAAAGAACAGACAGGGGCAGCCTGTAGGAATCTGTTATCTTGTCTCCAGCTTGCAGGAATTATAAGGGCCCAGTCTCCTTAGGTTCTGTTCTTTGTTCCTTGCTCTCTTGGGACAGTAAAGTAAGACTCCTATCCATACAACAGCCACACCCACGGGCTTCTGTCCGAATCCAGCCCTGAGGTGGGTTTAGGACCAAACTCAGACCCTGCCGGAACCTCCCCAGCTTTGAAGTTAAGGTGCAGTCAAGGTTGTTTGATTTTTTTCTGTTGTAATTTTTGAGACAGGATCTCCTTATGTAGTTCAGGCTGGCCTTGGAACTCACAGCGATCCTCCTGTCTCCTCTTGAGTGCTGGGATCACAGTGTGCACCACCAGCCCTGAGAGGTCTTTTGAGATGCCCTGTTTGGGCCAGGTGCCGGCCCTCGCTCCTTGGTTGCGATGCCAGGGACCTTCCATGCCCACTGCTCACACACTTCTTTTTTTTTTTTTCTTTTTGAGACAGGGTCACACCATGCAGTTCAGGCTGGCCTTCAGCTCACTTTGTAGCTCAGGCTGGTCTTGAACTCACGACAATCCTCCTGCCTCAGCCTCCCAAGTGCTGGGATTACAGGTCTGCGCCACTACGCCCAGCTTTCATACACGTCTGTCATCTCCACAAGGACATTGTGTCCCACCCATATGATGAGCTCCACACAGATCAAATTTCTGCCCTGGATGGTTTCTCCCTGCCTACTCCCTCGATTTCCCTGATCAGCCCCATGGGGAGGAAGCACCTCTGGCTCCTCTTTGTTCAGCGTCCAGCCCCTTCCTCTGGGTCCTAGCTGCCCTTCCTTTCCTAGTTTCCAGGTACCAAGAAACCCTCAGCAGGGCTCTCAAGTGCACAAGGGTCACCAAGTCTGTTTCTGATAATAGAGAATGACGACAGCGCAGAGTGGTTTGGTCGTTCGTTGAGGAGTTAGCGAGTTTGCTTTGTTAACTGCAGCTGTTGCCTGAAGGCCAGCGCAGCGGTCGGAAAAGCGATTTAAAGACTTCTGCGTTGGGTAAAAGAAAATGGCCCGAACCAAGCAGAGTGCTCGTAAGTCCACTGGTGGGAAAGCCCCCCCAGAAACAGCTGGCCACTAAAGCTGCCAGGAAAAGCGCCCCCTCTACCGGCGGGGTGAGGAAACCTCATTGCTGCAGGCCTGCTACCGTGGCGCTTAGAGACATTCGTCGTTACCAGAAAGCGACCGAGCTTCTCATTTGGAAGCTGCCTTTCCAGAGGTTGGCGAGAGAGATTGCCCAGGATTTCAAAACCGACTTGAGGTTTCAGGGTGCAGCCACTGGTGCCCTTCGGGAGGCACGTGAAGCATACCCGGTGGGCTTATTTGAAGATACTGATCTGTGTGCCATCCACGCTAAGAGAGTCACCATCATGCCCAAGGCCATCCAGTTGGCCCGCCGGATACGGGGAGAGAGAGCAAGTGAAGGCAATTTTTATGGCGTTTTGCAGTAAATTCTGTAAAATACTTTGGTTTAATTTGTGGGGTTTTTTTGTAAAAAAATGTTTATAATATGTTGCATTTGTACTTAAGTCATTCCATCTTTCACTCAGGACGAATGCGAAAAGTGGCTGTTCACAGACCTCAGTGACGTGAGCACCGTTGCTCAGGAGTGACAGGTGCTGATATGCAGAGGGGATGGGTGAGACTTCTTGCTTCTCATGATGCATGTTTCTGTACGTTAATGACCTGTTGGGTGGCTATTAAGGTACTAGAACTGATAAATGTGTACAGGGTCCTTTTGCAATAAAACTGGCTATGATTTGATCCAAGTGTTTAACAATTGGGGCAGTTTAGTCCATTCATCACTGCGACAGAAAGTGGGCTTTTTCAAGGGTGAAGTCTTAACCACAGTGTGACTTACAGTTTCCTTAAAATAAATAAATAAATAAACCTGGCAGCTACAGAATACACTATGTGCATTTATAATAGCTATTTTATACATTGTAGTGTCAACATTTTTAAATTAAATGTTTATATTCACAAGTGGTGGGAAGTCTTATCATTAAGGTGTGTGTAAGAGTCCAGTTGGTTTTTTTCCTGACTAGACTGCACTTGTTTTCTATATAGTAGTGAAATGCTCAGTGTATACCTTGCATAAGTCCTCATTCTACCACATTAACTAACCCTCTAGCTGATAATGCAAACACTACCTGGGGGATTTTGCTTATAAAGGCTCTAGAATAACAAGTTAATTCACACCAGCATCATCTGTTACTATTATCCTAGTTAAGTGCAGCTTTTCATTGTGCTGTGGTTGGTCTCATAATTCAGTTTTTTTGATCTACTGAGAGGAAACAATACCAAGGTTCGTATTTTTGTTTGTTTGTTTCCTTGTGGAGTTAATGTGAACTTGTGGGAGAGGAGCATACGGCTCAGCCTATTGGATCTCTGCCAATTAAGATGGTGTTGGGATAGGTCACATCTGGTTACTGTCCTGGGAAAATCCTTTTTATAGAGCTGGCCTTCCAAGGGGTTTTTGAATTCATCATATTGGAAGTTTTTAGGTCATTTATATATGTTGACTAAATTTATAAATAAAACTTGTTTATTCAAAAAAAAAAAAAAAAAACATAGAGAATCACGAGAGAGAGCCAATTACAGTGGCCAAAATGGAAATTCTCAAAAATCAGTGACTAATTAGAACCTCTCTAGAGCCACATCAAGGAAGCTGAGGACAAACCAGCTCCAAGCTCCCCGGCACAAGGTGCATTATTAATTAATTCATTAAATTTATCCCTAAGTATTTTTAAGCCACAGTAAATGAAACTTTTCAAATTTCTTTTTGTAATGCATTTAGTACAGGGTCTACAGGGTCTCACTATACAGATTGGACTCATAGTGATCCTCCTTGTGCTAGGAATGCATGCACATGCCCTGAGGACAGGGCCAGCAGGCCACACCAGGGATTGAACCCCAGTCGCTGGGCCCCAGTTGCTCGATTTTTTAAATCCTTCAGAGAAAATAACTAAAGATACGTGAAGCACTAGTGTTTGCTATCAGTTAGAAGCATAGACAATTCCCCTATCCCACCTTCCTAAGCCCAGGAAAGTGAAGGTGAGGCATAAATTTGTAGAACAGAAAAGAACAAAGCTGTGGCTCACAGGAAGGTGAGTGGGAGAGCTAGAGGAGGCGATGGAGCAGAGCTTGGAGCTAAACCCAGGTCAGCAGGCAGGGATGAGGTCACAGACACCAAACCATGGCCCCTTTAGCCCCCTTACCTTCAGGGAAGAGGTCAGGCAATGTTCACCCAAAGACACTGAGCGTGCACTGAGCATGCTAGGGTGAATTCAAGCTTGGGAGAATCCTGGTGACTCAAGTAAAGTACTCAGCCTAGAAGTCCAGGCTCCATGAGCACTGTGAAACTACAGTCCAGCCCGTCCTCACCCCAGGACCCGCATCCATGCTCTCCATCCTCACGGATCTGCACCTGGGAGGTACAAATGTCAGCAGTGGAAGCTACAAAATCTAAACCAGTGGGATGAAGGTTCTGTGCCAGCAGGATGAGGGATCTGAACTGGAGCCAGGAAGCAACACTCAAGGTAAGCACCAGAGCTCCCCCAAAGGTACCACAGCCATCCTCAGCACCACTGAGGTCCTGAGCTCCTCCAGCAATGAGGAGAGCTGAGTTCCCATCAGGAAAGCCAATGTGAACAGCTGCTCCATAAGACTGAGCAGTGAACCATGTTCTCCTCTGGAGCAGGAAGTGATGCTCAAGATGAGGTCAAGCGCTCTCCCAACAGGAACCATGGCCATTCTCAGCGACAGTGAGGGTCAGGAAAGCCAGCACAGCAAGGTCACCCAGGAGAACAATGGCTTCCAACAGCTTCTCCATTCAGCATCCCTCACAGTGTTTCTAACAACCTCTCTTGTTCTGTCTGTTTCTGATACGTTCGGGCCCTAGTGTGAATTGCTAAAATCACTGTGGTGGTCATCTAATATGGCCAGTGCCCTTAGAACAAAGGCCCATACGCTCAGAACCACCTTCCCCTTCTTCTCCAACTCAGCCCAGGACATAATTGACTTGCCTCCTTCCCAGCGCCTCAGGCAAGAGTCCCAATCAATTTCTCAGATATAGCTAAACATGCCCTTCAAACCCCTCCCCTGGCAAAAGGACATGAAAGCTTCGGCCTTCCTTTGTCCAGTTCAGAGAATTCTGTGACCTCCCCAAATTCTCTGTATCCTCAAAGAAAGTAAAGCTCCTGAGACAGCCCAGGCCACTGGACCCTGAAGCGACCCAGAGCACAGGCCCAGCATGGAGCCCTGCAGCAGAACTCCCTGCACAGACTAGAGGCAAGACCCACCCAGCTGATTCAGGAGCAGAGCATCTTGCTGGAGTGACACAAAGGGCTCACCTGCAGGGCTGCAGCAGGAGGAAGCGGAGCACAGCAGCCAGACCCAGGCCACGCCCACCTGGAGGAGTCTGAACTTCCTAGATCCGGACCTGGTGCTAAGGCAATAACTCTATCTATGCTCTACACCAAAGGTCTAAAATCTGTGGTACACAAAATGACAAAGAGAAGGAACAAAAAACAGTCTCAGGCCCTGAGTCCACCCAGTGCAAATGCAGAAGACACTAGCACAGAAGAAAGTGGAAATCACACACCTGAAATCTCTGAAATAACAGCATTGAAAGTAAAGAAAACAACGGCAGAAAGGTATAGAAGAAATCAGATCAGAAATAATTTCTGAAGTAAAAAAAAGAAGTGATAACTATAATCAAAGAACTACTAAGTGCTCCTAAAGAATACACTGATTAAAAAAAAAATAAAGCAGAATATAAAAATGATGGATCCCCTGAATAAGCAATATAGAAAAGAAATAGAATGTGTGAAACAGATCCAAAGAGATATACAGGAAATTAAAACCTCAATCACAAGCTGGCAAATCGTTTGAGTGAAAGGGAAAATACACTTTCTGACCTTAAAGACACCATTGCAGCTAGTGAAAAAGTAAGCAAAGATCTCTTAAAACAACTAGGATGCAGGAAAAAATAATTCAACACCTGCAAGAAGATGCAAAGATGAACAATGTGAGACTAATAGGCATCAATGAGAAGGAGGGAGTCAATACAAATGATATAAAAAGAACATGGGCAGAAGTAATAGCAGAAAACTTCCCAAATATGGGGCAACAATCTGACATTCAGGTAACTGAAGTGTATAGAACTCCAAATAACATCAACCCAACTAAATCCACTCCCAGACATATAATAATCAAGATCCCAGAAATTCAGCACAGGAACAGTACACTAAAAGCTGCTAAAGAAAAGAAACAGAACACATTTAAAGGAAAACTCAAAAGAATAACAGCAGATTTCTGTTCACAAGCCATCAAGTCAAGAAAAGCATGGAGCAAAGTACTTCAAGTCTTGCAAGAAAACAAATTCCAACCCAGACTGATATACCTTGCAAAACTCTCTTTCAAGTATAATGGAGAAGTAAAATACTTCCATGACAAAGAACAACTAAAGAATTTCATGATGACAAAGCCAAGCCTACACAGACTACTAAATGATGTTCTAGAGAGGGAGCAAAATGATCACAGCCCCATGAATGAGAATGGAAAGAACCCACCAAATAGGGCAAACAATTAAACACAGGAGAATAAGAGGTATACAACAGCAGTCTTTCATTATTCTTTTGTATACAGCACCAAAATATTTCCATCAGCACACTCTACAAATGGACTTCTCTTGCATCCTGTGGGTTAAGATTCCATATGGGACTACAGGGTGGATTCCAAGGAAATAGCTGTAGCTCAGTCCCACAAGTGACACCTGGCCACCAGTAAGTGTCATGGTCATTATCCGTGTCCACAGCACACTAGAACTTTGTGCGATATCCTATCCCCAAACTGTCAGGAGTGGTGGTCATTTATTTGTTATTCCAGCATTTATCTTATGCTTTATTCTTAGTTTTTCTTTTTTTTTAAATTTATTTTTTATTTTATTTAAGTAAAAATATCAATCAGACAGTTTCAAGACACCTTAACAAGACAGATTCGTTAAATTAATACATTGCAAACTGTTTTCATAATGTTTTGGTATCGTACAAGGTACATACATGATATTGTATTATTTTAGCAGATGTCTCTTATCAGTAAATTAAGAGTGTAGCTGGTTACTTATCTTATTTTTTTATAGATTTTCTTTACTATCATGAAAACTTAGTTCAAATGTTCTGAAACATTTAATTTTTAATTAATTAGTATTTAATTTCCTGAAAATTGCTTAATCTTAATTTTTGTTTTAAGACTTATACTATATCTTTGAATTACAATTTATCTAAAAGACATCATATGATATCTTTTCCTAGTATTAAAACTTTAAAAAATATATTTCTTTTTTCTGTTGACTTTATATTACTCCTTCCCTGTCCTTTATAGACACATACACACACATATATATGAAAAAAATATGTGTATAACCCGACATAAGATTGGTACTGTTTCATAGAAATCTTCAATGACCTTTTAAATAAGGGTTCATCTAGTATATTTTATATAGTCCTACATAACTATCACTTTGAGAGCTCTGTATTGTTCATCCAGGAGCAGAATGCAACTTCTCATGCCTTGTGAATTATGCTCTTTGCTATTTCCTATATGCTATGTCTGGAGCTATTAAAATATTTCATGTTTGTATAACTAGAAAATATTTTACTTTTAGTTTTCAAAGGTATGTTTGCCAAGTATAAAATTCTAAGAGGATAGATTTTTTTTGTTGTTTTAGTGCTTTAATTAATGTAGTTTTTTACACACTTGGTCCTTTTTTTTCCTTCCTTTCTAATGAGGAATAAGATGCTATTTAATTTTGTTCTTCCATAACTAATATTTTTTGTGTATATGCTTTAATGATTTTTATAGTAAGTTTTGGACAATTTCATTTTTGTGTATCTTGATATGATTTTATTTAAATTTCTTCTGCAAAACATTCATTTCTCTTGGAAATGTGGTATAATAAGTTGAACTAAATTCAGAAATTTTAAATCATTCAATATTTATTGCCTACTCCTTTCTACTTTGAGAATTCTAATTATATGAATATAAAAAAAGAACGAAAGGAGCAGTTAATGCTTACAATTTTTGTTTTTACTCTATTTTTCCTCTCTTGAATTTCTTATAACTTCTTAGTTATTCTTTTTCTAAAAACAAAACTTATATATTTATATCTGGTAATTTGAAAAACTAATTTGGACATAGCATCATGTAATACAGCAACCATTGTTGGATTCCTATGACTTTGATTAGTGAAATCTTGTATCATGTATAATGCTGTTTTCTTCTATCACTATTTTGTATTCTTTAAAAATAATAATAAAAAGTACAAAAAAAAGAAAAGAAAGCCCCTTTCCCTTTTTCCTTCTGCCTGTTTCTCTGCTGTACCGTTCACCTGAAAAGCACCTATCACTTTCTTATTTATTTATTTGGTACAGAGTCTCTCTACACAGCTAGGACTTGTAGTGATTGTCCTGTCTCAGCCTCCACAGCTCTAGGATTACAGGTGTATGCCACCATGCCCAGTTCCAGTGGCCAGCACAGTGCACCCAGGGGCAACGAGACACATGGTACCGGGATCGAACTCAGGTCTAAGTGCTTGACAGGCAGGCACTTAGAACACTGAGCTATCTCCCCAGCCCCTAGCTCTGCCTCTTATGCTGCTGGCAACAGCCCTCAGGTGGGCCTTCCATACTCAGCACCATGCTAGTTCAATTCAGCTGGGTGCAACAAGTTGACCAGAAGTTAGAAATCCACTACAATGACTATAATATTACAAAACAGAAAGAAAAAGCTAAAATTCTTCAGAAGGGAGTAATTACAATGAATAAAGAATCAGGGCCGGGAAGACGGCTCAATAGGATAAATGCTTCCCTAGTAAGCGCAAGGGCCTGAGTTCAATCCCTGGTTCCGAAAAAAAAGAAAAAAAAAGTTTGATTAATTTAAGTTACAGGATAAACCCTGAGGGTACCTGACTGACCTTATCTGATACAAAAGTTACATTTCTTGTTACATAGGTCTTGCTTTAACTTGGTCTTAACAGCCAGCAAAAAAGTATAAAAATGGAGGTATATAGAGTAAAGTCATATTAATATACTGAGCTGTGAATGGTTCAAGTCAACAACTTCTGTGGATGACCCACTTCCATTGTGGACTGCTGATCTGTGTTGGAGTGTTTTATTTTAAAAAATTATATATATATATATATATATATATATATATAGCTATCCCTGTTTTGAAAATCTGTAACATATGTATTGTTGTATGTTACCCTGTTTATGTCATTTTTTCTATTT
>PVKA01010088.1:0-65732 GCA_004027165.1 Ctenomys sociabilis | reverse complement strand
ACTGGCATGAATAATTTATAGGCAATATTCTCTATCCATGAAAAGACCACGCACATTAATTTCAAGGGGAGTGCAGTGTTGCACTCCCCTGCAATAATCCTCATAGTGTTAACACAAAGACAAACTAGATATTGTCTTGCGGTGAAAACCAGTTAATATCAACAACTATGTCACCCAGCAATTAGTACAATAATTGGAAAAAATAATATACAACTGTAGCACACATAATAGCAGAAAAAGGATCTGCAGAATAAAGTAAATGTGAAGAGCTGCCAAGAATTGAAGGTTAGTATCTACTAAGTGCACCATCTGTATCACCATTAACAATAAAAATCCAACAATAATAAGTAGCACAGTTAACTAACCATCTAAAATTAATAAATCTAAATTTAAGTAGTAATAAAAATGGAGAGTTTTGGGAAAAGGAAAATGAAATAAGTTAAATTTGAAAAATGAAAAGATGAGTTACAAAGAAAAATGAGATAAAATACCTGACTAAAGCATAAAATAATCTTAATAAAATTCTTAAAAATAACACACAAAATGTAAGAGAAAGCAATAAAAACCAAAATAAATTCAGAACCATCTTTAAACCCTCAAACCAAAAAGTAATGCACACAAAGAGAGAGAGAGAGAGAGAGAGAGAGAGAGAGAGAGAGAGAGAAACAGAAATGAGCCTAAAATTTCCTGTGAGATTTTGAATAAATAGTGCTCTCTAGGGCCATCAGTTTTAGATTTTAATAATAGGTCAGGGGGCAGGTTAGATTATCACTATTAAATATTATTCTGTTTCCATGTTCTTTCTGTTTGTTTACACGTTCCATGTTTTTGTGTTCTGAGCTTTCCTTGCTTTCCTACAAGGACTGCTTATTCAATGGGGACAGCTGCAGGGCTGTTTATTATTGCTGCTTAAACCTTGCATGTACCTCTGTGAATTCCAAATCACTGCTTTGTCTGACTAGCTTTAAAGCCCTTGAGTTTGTTTGGGGCACCTTGCTACGCTGTACCCTCTGCCCTTCCAAGATGAGGTGTATCTCTGATCCTTACTGTAACAATTGGGAAAAACTGACCGTTAATGTGTGTACTGGCTATAGAAAGTGGGCCTGGGGGGCAAGCAATTGCTTCAAAACTCAATGGTTACTGCCTATGCTCTCACCACAGAGAGTGGAAGCGTGATGTCTCTCCCAGCCTAAGGTCACTGTCACTTACACTTCCCACAAGATCTATCTGTGGTCCATTCCCCTCTGTGACTCAGTCTTGTGCCCATGTGCCAGGCAATAATGTGGTAGTGGATGGTGAGGTACTAAGGTTTGTGGCTTCTGATTGCTAAAGGGGCTCAATCATAGACAATAAAATCCTTCGCAATGCATCCTGATTAATCACTCTCCATAGGACAGGTGCTTTAGGTAGCCTCCCTTGGGCAACGAGGTCACAAACATCACTTGGTTTTTGCAGCTCACAGTAACAAGCAGCATTCCAGGGGGCCGTTGATACTGACCAGTCTCTTCATTCTCTCTGCAGCTGCTGTGTCGCTTCAGGACTCACTTGTGTTTACAGAGTCAGATCCCTCTCCTGGGAGCCAGGTACAGGTTTCCAAACTGCTTCTAGCATTCCCACTTTGCCTTTAGTTTCTCTAACTTCTCCATATCTTTTCATCTTTCTGTCACCTCTTTCTTAGCTACTGAAGGTTTTCTTTCTCTTTCTTGGCTTTTTTTCCAACTCATTAAACTGCTGCTCCAGGTGTTTTATATCCAGGTTCTGCAGAGACTGACGTGCTGGCTGAGAGGCTTATGCCTCTACCTTCCTTCCTCCCATGAATAAACAACTTCAATAATCTAGACAAAAAACCTAATAATATATATTACTCATTGTTAGTGAACATAGAAAAAATCAGCAGTGAAATGTTGATTTCAAAATGTGAGCAAATTAGAATCTAGAAATCACATTATTTAATGGTAATTACTGAATAAGTTTTGCAGAGAATTATTTAGCAGAAGAAATAGATATGATTCAGTCTCAACAATTTTTTTTTTTATGGAACCAAGGATTGAACTCAGATCCATGTGCTTGGCAGGCAAGTGCTTATTTTTCTGAACTATCTTTCAAGCCCCTGAGTTTTTCTTTTAAAAGCCAAATTTTTTCTTAGTACTCCATGGGCCATATTAAGTCCTGGTTTTGGAAAAGCACAGGAGAAAATAGGTGAAAAAAATGAAAAAAAAACAAAAAAAAAAAAAAAAAACATTGCTAACAGTTTCTTCAATTTCATTTTAGGAAATCTACTTTAAGAATGCAGTACTCTTTGGCCAGGGGATTATAGCTCAGTGGCGTAGCACTTGTCAAGCAAGCATGGAGTCCTGAGTTTGATTCCTGGTAATCACCCACTTATGCCCCCAAAAGAATGCAAAAAAAATGAGCAATTCTACTGTGGCTATGTTAGGAATAAGTAACATCTAGCTATGTTGGTGTATTACAGACAAATTTTTGATAAAGAAATACAAAGCAAAAACATGATTTTTTTTTTTTGTATTTTGGGAAGGTTCTACAGGGTGTTCAGGGTTTCACTATTAGATCCAACTCATAGTGATCTTCCTGCTTACAGCCTCACAAGAACTGGGATTACAGGTGTGTGGCACCATGCCCAGTCTCAATTACTGTCTCAGCACGCCATGGGGTGGGGCCCCGTATGCCAGGCCCTGAATCCAACCCTCAACCCCTGCGCCTCCTTGAAGGCACTTTAATCCACTGAGCTATTTGACCAGCCCAAAACCATGAATCTTATAGAGTGAGAATAAATGGTTTTAAAGGTTGCCTGCACCAAGTAAGCTACATGGGAAAAATTTATCTTCAAAGTTTTGGGCAAAACGATGAAAAAAATTTTTATATCAATGAATATATCTATCAAAAATTAAAAACAAAACTATTTTACTGTAAATGAACATGTGGAAATTAAATTATTAGCAACGTTTTTATGTTAGAACTGTTAATTCAAAGAGAAATTTGACCAACATGAATTGTGAATTTAGGAAGACGTGTTAAGTATAAAAATCAGAAATATGTAAAATTAATATGCTGTTCTTCATATTTTTAAAGATATCTTATTTAAAGTACAACTAAAATATTTTATTTGACAATTATGTTTTCTGCAGAAGATAAATTTATAAAAGCAACAGAAAAAATAAAGCAATGAAAATTTTTTTTAAAAAAATTTTTTAAGTATTTTGTACAGGGGTTATAGAATCTACACATTCTCACTACACAGATCGGACTTGTAACGCCTCGCCTATTTTCAACCTCCCAAGTGCTGGGTTTACGGGTAAGGGCCACCACACCATCTTAGTCCCTCTCGCAGTGGCCCCAAGAGCCGGGCCGGCGTGGCACGCCGAAGCAGCTGCTTCAGTCTCCTGGGCTATCAGGCCAGCTCTTTAGAACTTATTTTTTAGTAGCTAAGTTCTATGTAATTCTAATATCTTCAATAAGTCTTTGACTTACTGTTCTAATTTCTATATGCTTAATTCAATCATGACTTATATGTGCTTGGGAAAAGTGTATAATGTCTGTCTTGGGTATATACTATGCATTGTCACTCAGGACATCGAGTTAAAATCTCTTCAATGTCATGTTGGTTTTTGCTGGTCATTTTCATTGTAAGTGCATGAAGGTGGTTCAAAGCTTCAATGTTGTCTATTTAATATTAATAACATTTTCATAGTTTTTCCACGTTTTGTTGAAAACACCTGATTTAGGCATCACTCTCATGCTATTTACTTACATTCACAGCATGGCAAATAATAACACAGTGACATTTCTTTAAAAAAAAAATAGTTACTCACATATTCCAAACTTGTGCTGTACATGTAAATAATGTTGTGTAATGTTTTACTTTGAAAAGGCCAAATTGTCTGAAATTTGATTTCAAGACTGCTGAGAACCAACTGTGGTGTGCAGATCATATTTTGTGAAGCCCGGCTGCATTTGTTTACAAGAAATATTGGGAAAAGTTAGTAAGTCCCTGAAACTGAGTACAGTATCAAAGGAATGTAGAAGATGCAAACTTGAAATTAGATATTTTCCGATTCATAGTTTCCTACTTATTTGTCAGAAGTCATGGGGTAAGCATTATATTTCCAATAAATTGGAAGTCTTTAAATATCTGATGTACATGAGAGTGAGACAACAAAATACGATGATATTGGATCTTTCTCAGTCATTTTGAATGAATCTAGGAAAATATTATAGCAGCAGAATAAGGAGTGCATTCCAGGGTAATTATCTCTTTCAAAAGCACACATTGCAAACTCTGTTCTGACCTTTTGGATGCTATTACTTGTACATAGCTGAACAAAATGCAAGCCAGAAATCAGTTTAAAAAACAATCCTCGATCTTCACTTAGCTTATATTTCATGATATTTTTGTTTTCCAAATTTTCTTTTATTCATTCTTCAATTGATGGATGTGTGGCATTTTATGCAATAGAGTACTACTCAGGTATAAAGCAAGATAAACTAGCTAGAGGTTTTTGTAGGTAAACAGATGCAACTGGAGACTGTAGTCAGAAGTGAAATGAACTAGAGTCTCATTTGTGAAAGTGAAATGAACTAGACTCTCATATTGTCTCCCCAGTGTGAGAAACCTAACGATGAAATAAGACCAAAAAGGCACAATACCTACTATGGAAAGGAAAGAAACTGCTTAAAAGGAAAAAACTGAGAGGGGGGGAAAGGAGGATAAAAGGAAGGGGAAAAGGCATACACAAGACAGCAAGACTGGACCACTGATTTCTATTCATTGAAAGGAATAGGGCAGGTGCAGGGCACCACGCAGCCACCACTTTGTGTGCTGGCTGGAGCAGCAGTGGGTGCCACGGGGGATGTGGCACAGAGAATGATTTTGGACCAGGGCCAAAGAACAAGTGGCACTAGCGAATGGACACATTGCTGACAAAGAACCTGAGAGCAGAGTTTTCTATTCCCTCATACTGTCTGCAGCCACGGGAAGGACGGGAAATGCAAGGTGAGGCTGTTGAAGCCATTGTGGAGGAGCCTGAAATTTTCACTAAAGGAAAGGAAAGACTTACCATGACACCCCGAAGCAGGTCAGGAAGACAATGCTTGCTCCCTACCCCAGGGCCAGACAGATGGGGGTGAGGTGGTCCAGGATGTCAACAGCAGTGTGCAGACAGTAATGGTGGAACCGTTGGTTCCTACTGTCCTTCAGATGAAGACTTGAGTAATGGAGGGCTCGGTGGCTCCCAAAGCAGAGGCTGCTGTGGAGGATACATAGATCATAAGTTTTCAGGTTCTAAGTATGCAAGAACAGCCTATAAACATATGAGAGCTTCAGCTTGTGCAAGTACCTGCTCCTGTAACTGTACCTGCTACTACCACTTCAGTAGAAGACATTCAGGGGCTTATGAATGTGAAAGGTCTAAAGAGGGCCTTGCAGAAAGTAAACCCATGATATGCCACACGTTACCTTTGCCTGAAGGGTTTCAGGTGGTGAACATGGGGGCCAATGGAGAGGTGGAGACACTGGAATGGAAGATCTGAGCTGGCAAAAAGACCCAAACTATCAGCCACCAGCCAAAAAACAAAGAAAACAAAAAAGAGCAAACTGTGTTACACATAGGAGGGCAAAGTTACTGATGTGTCTAACACTTTGAGGAAGAACCGCAAAAAAGTCTGCTGTCATAAGTTAATGTAGAAAAACTAGCTGGCAATATGAAGCACCCAACGCCAACAAAAATGAAAAGAAAGGTGTAAAGAAGTCATTCCAGTGCGAGCTTTGCAGTTACACATGTCCGTGTCATCAAACATGGATCTTCACATGAAAAGCTGCACTGAGGGAGACCACACACAAGTGCCACCTCTGTGTCAGGGCATTCAAACACTCACCCCTCTGAGGAATCACCTTAACACACACACACACACACACACACAAACACACACGCACACACTCACACATGCATGCACTCATGCACACACAGGTACTGGTTCTCACAAGTGCCCACACTGTGATATGGCCTTTGTGATGAGTGGAGACATGGTGTGGCATCGTCTTTACAAACAAACGCACAAGGGGCCATTCAATTGTTCTGTGTGTGATTACGCCAGCTTAGAAGTCAGCAAATTAAAATGTCACATTCACTCTTATAATAGTGACTGCCCATTCCAGCACAGTGTGTACAGGTATACCGGCAGGGATACATACAAGCTCAAAAAGCACATGAGATCCCATCCAGGGGAAAGCACCTTATGAATGTTATATTTGTCATGCTCGGTTTACCCAGAGTGGTACCATGAAGATGCACATCTTGCAGAAACACAGAAAATGTGGCTAAATTTTATTCCCCCACTATGACACTGTCAGATCCTGAAAAGTGATTTGCGTGTCCGCTTGTGCAAGCAGCAGTCCTATATTGCAGAAGGAAAAAATGCCGTTACTGTGGTGCTGTGTTTCATGAGCACTCTGTTCTCATTCAACATCAAAAGTCACACAAGAATGAGAAATGCTTCAAGTGTGACCACTGTGGTTATGTTTGTAGACAGGAGAGGCACGTGATCATACATATGTGCGCCCATACCAGGAGAAGCCTTCTGCCTACAGCCACTGCAACAAGACCTTCCACAAAAAAAAAAACAGGTCCTCAACATGCACTTCCCAGTGCATGTTACACCCTGCTTTGTTCCTGCAGCCTTTGTACATTCTAAGTGCTAGAAGACATTTACACATCAGAATACCATGACAAGACATGCTGATAAGTATGCTGGTCAAGATGGTGCAGAAGGAGAAAGTAGAAGAAACAAAGAAGAGAAAACATGGAAGGAAAAGAAAAATGTGCTCTAAAAAAGGAGATTCTTCTGATAGTGAAAATGCTGAGCCAGATCTGGATGACCATGAGGATGAGGAAGAGCCTGCAGTAGTAATTGAACCCAAACTGGGCCCACAGCCCCTGACTCCAGTCCTACCAGGTGGCAAAAAGAGGAGAGGATGACCACCAGGCAGAGCCAATCAGCCCAAACAGAACAACCACAGCTATCGTCCACATTGAAGACCAGAATACAGGTGCAATTGAGAACATTATGGTTGAAGTCAAAAAGCCAGATGATGAGCTTGTGGAGGGGGAGGAAGAGGAGATGCAGCCAGCCACCACAGCTGCCCCCAGCGGGCCCTCACGCCTGAGAGGACCCTCAGCACGATGGCCTGGTGATGACAGGGCTTGCTGGTCTCCAAGACTGCTTTGGGCTGTTTTACAGGGGCTGAATCTTAATTTTTCTCTGTCTTCCTTTTGGCTTTGGGAAAAGCATTTTACACCGTTTTATCCAACATACTGAAAAAGACAACTTCCAAGATGATGTTAGAACAATGTGATTTACCTAGAACTTACTGTTTGATGGGAGCAAATCACGGATTGTTCTGAGAGCTGGAAGGTTTACTTTGAAGTGTTGAGGACAGAGTTCATGGCTCAGTAGTTTTCTTAGATGGAAACAGGGACATTGAGCCCTCTCCATTTAATAAACCACTCCAGAATGCTCACGACTTTCCCAGAACTCTATGGTCCTCTTCCCAGAGAGTTTTTAGTTGTAAATGCAGTTTTTAGCTGGGAAGAATTTAGACTTTTAATTTTTTATTTTTGAATTTGCTTTTTCCTGACTCCTTGCCTTGTACTCAGCTGCACATCAGTAGTATAGCATGCTGCAATTAGTTTGAGTCCTGAAAGCTTTGTGTCTTTCTTGGCAAAGTTTCTGGTATGGTCAAGCTTGTAGATAACTTTTTTTTAACATTTCAATTGTTTCCATTAATTAAGAGGTTGAAAAGGAGAAGTGCAGGGTAAGAAAACCCAGCATTTCAATTACTTGCAATTTAAGTGACTACAGACTTGGTGGTGTGTAAACGTCGACAAGGAGTTGGATCACATTAATGCAGCAGAAGACCACCCAGACTGCTGCCTGCGAGTGGTGGACACCGTGTGACAAGTTGTGATTTCCAGCCCATGGAGCAAGCATTTGAAACTTGTACAAATAGCTTTCTTTATGATTTCCCATCCACATTTTCTTTTTTTTTTTCTTTCTTTTTTTTTTGTCTTTTTGAGACAGGGTCTCACTATGCAGTTCAGGCTGGCCTTAAGCTCACTTTGTAGCTCAGGCTGGTCTCAAACTCACAACAATCCTCCTGCCTCAGCCTCCCCAGTGCTGGGATTACAGGCATGTGCCACCACGCCCGGCCTCCCATCCACATTTTCTTTGCTCTGTTTATACCTGAATGTTTTTTATAAATCTTCTGTTAAAACCAGAAGGATAATTATGAGTGGAGCAGCCCTGACAAGCTGGGCCAGAAAACTCCACTAGGTCATAATTGAACCTGGATCTTCAAAAAAAAAAAACAACAATAATGTGAAGAAAAACAACTACAAAATGATTCTTGCACATGAACTGTCACATACTTAAAATGTATTTAGGGTGCCTCAGTCTCACTGCTTTCAAACACTGTCTTCTGCATATTGGTTTTAAGAGAACCATCAGTTAGCTATCAGACTCTAGATGGATGCATGTTGCATTTAGCTGTACTGTGTGATACTTTTCATTATTTTAGGACAGTAACATGAGACCTGTAATAAAATATGTAATGGGGTTGAAAGCTGGGGAGGAGTATGTACTGCTGTACAGCAAGTCAATCGTAATGGATTAACATGTGAAAACATAAATAATAAAAGAAGCAGTTAGTTCTTATATTGTTTAATCAATTTTGCATGTCTCTACCTGATAATCTGAGAGATGACTTTGAAGATGACAACATGCAATACAATAACCATCGTTAATTTTTATCATCTGGTTGGAAATCCTGTATTGATTTTTAATTTTTTTTTTTTACTTTCTTCAAAATAAAAATGTAAGGAAATAGAAAGGTTACAAAGACAGCCAACATTTTGGGCCTAGCCTTTCAAGGTCAGTGAGGACTCAGGACATAGGAGAGTCTGTACTGTAACACCATGGAACTCGGTTGTGTCCCAAGTTTTCTGGTCAAGGAGATTATGGGGCCACAGAGCAAAATGGTCAATGATGCAGAGTGTGCCTATGGAGAGTCACATGGAGAGAAAGCATTCTCTCACGCTTTCACAGAGAGCAAATTGGTTGAGCAATGGCCATGACTCATCCATATGGCTGATACTGACAAAGGATCTGCAAACTGCAGTAAAGGGTTACAGGATAAATCCTGAGAGTACCTGACTGACCTTATCAGATGCACAGTTACATTTCTTCTTATGTAGGACTTGCTTTATCTTGTTCTTGACCATCTAGCAGAAAGTATAAAAACGAGGTATATAAAGTAAAGCCATATTAATATTCTGTGGTATAAAAGGTTCAAGTCAACAACTTCTGACATTGTCAGTCCTATGGATAACCCACTAATATTGTGGACTGCTGGACTGTTTTAGATTGTTTTGCAGAATTCATGGGCCTATAGTATTTAGATGCCAATGTAATGCCAATCCATGACATGACTAAACAAATAAAGGGGAATCAAAGGAAGGACCATTTTTTATCTGTATATACAGAATAGTTAGGATAGATATACAACTACTTTAGCTTAATTCAATGAGAAAAAAGATTTGTATTAATAGAGTTTGGACAGGATATCATGTCTGCATCTTGTACTATGGAAAATCACTAAGAAGATAACAATGTACCATGTATTAATTATTGAAACTGTCATATTAATCAGTTTTGAAACTGTCTCATTGCTATTTGTTTCTCAATAAAATAAAATAAAGTAAAATAAAATAAGAAAATGGCTTTGTTATCCTGAAAAACTTTTTTTTTTTTTTTTTTTTTTTTTTTTTTTTTTTTTTTTTTTTTTTTTTTTTTGCGGAACCAGGCATTGAATTCAGGCCCTTAAGCCAGAAATCTTGTTAAGTTTAGTTTTGTGTGTATAACTCATCAGATTGTTATTGAGGCATAATTAAATGCAAGGTTTTATAGACATAGAAATTGAAAGGTAAAAATTTCTATTGAGATCTCAGTCTGCTATGATATACAATGCACGTTCAGTTATACATGCCATATGCAAGAACAAAACACAATGTTGAAAATAAAAATTTGGTAAGAAGACTAAAATGTTTAATATTTCCTGGAAAATATTAGAAGATAAAATTATAGACTTTAATGGGAAACAATATTTCATTGGGTAAAGTGCATCTTCAGTCTTTCTTGCAGTTCATATGCTGTATAATAATGCATATTCAAGTATTGCTGGTGTGTAGTATGCACACACACAAGATATATATTAATCATTTTGATAGTTGAAAATGAATGTCATCACTGTAAAAATTAGATTATTGATTAAAAGATGACAGACTATATGACAAGTTAAAATAAACATGGCTCCAATGAGAATAAAGTAATGCATTAGATATTTGTGGTTCATTTCCAAAGACTTGATATAATTGAGTACTTTGTAGCATTGGGTACTTACTAATTTTAATCATTTTTCTTATAAGACAACTTCAATGTGTATTGCATTTCACATTTTAAAACTATTTTTGCCTATGGAATAATCCTAATTCATGAAAATTTATTAAGAATTTCAGGGCTGGGAAGATAGCTCTGTGGTATAAGTGCCTGCCTGGCAAAAGCAAGGTTCTGAGTTCAATCCCTGATACCAAAAAAAATTAAAAAAATAAAATAAAATAAAGAAAGAAAGAAAGAAAACCCAAACAACAACAACAAAAAGCTAATAACAAAAAAATAAGGTTTTCTTTTGTATTTATTTATTGATGTATTTATTTTTATATTTTTACTACTGGGTCCACAGGGTCTCACTACACAGTTCAGACTGGTAGTAATCTTTATGTTTTCAGTCTGCTAAGCACTGAGATTACAGGCATGCACCACCACACCCAGTCTTAATCTCAGTCTCAGCATAACCCAGCAGCAAGGCCTGCCCATCACACTGGGATTGAGTTCCCAGCCCTTGGCTCTGCCTAAGCAGACACTTTAATCCTCTGAGCTATCTGGCAGGCCCTTAGTTTTTCTTTCATTTTTAATTTAACTTCTAACAATCTTTTCCTTTTTTATTAATTTATATATGACACATAATAATAATTATTTTACATTAATTTTATTGAGAAAGATGTAGCTATGAGAGATTCAGAACAGGTTAGTAGGACACTTACAATAATTAATACACTGCATATTGTTGTCTTCGTAGTAGTTATTCCTAGTACAAGATGCAAGCCTGATATCTTGTCTAAATATTGTTAAAGTTTTCTTCTCATTGAATTAAGAGAAAGTACCTGTGTATCCATGATAACTATTTTGCATATGTATATTTTTTTGACTGCCACATGGACCTTCATTTATACCCCCCTTTTTATTTACTTTTATTAGAGATGAGCATTCCATTGCCATTCATACATTGTAGGTACATGAATTCAGCAAAGTAATACAATATAGCCCAATAGTCTATAATAGTAGTGGGTTATCTGCATGACTAGCAATGTTAGAATTTGTTGAATTGAGCCTCTTACAGCTCAGCATATTAATATGGCTTTATTTTTTGTACCTCATTTTTATACATTTCTCCTGGATGATTAAGGTCAAGATAAAATAAGACCTATGTAACTAAAAATGTAACTTCTGTATCTGACAAGGCCAGTCAAATCCCTCAAGATTTACCCTGAAACCCTGTTCCACAGTTTGTAGATCTTTTGTCCATGTCAACCATGTGAATGGAAATCCCATTCAAACCAACTATCCTCCTACTGGGAACTTTCCCAGAATAACTGAAAATATATCATAGTGATACATATGCACCAATGTTTATAGAAGCACAGTTTTTGATAGCCAAATCTTGGAAGCAACCAAAATGCCCATCACCTGAGGAATGGATGAAAATGATGTGGTATTATTATACAATGGAGTATTTCTCAGCTATAGAGAATGATAAGCTCAAAGCCCTCATATATAAGTGGATGCTACTTGAAAATGTACTCATAAATGAACTAAACCAGGGCCACATATGTAAATATTGTATTGTCTCCTTAGTGTAAGTACTCAGAAGAAGAAATAAAAATTGATATGTAGTAATTAAATTTGTCTTAGGGAATTAAGGTATAATACATACCTTATGCTGTGCATTTTTTCTTCTTTCCCAGCTTGGCCCTCCATTTCCCACCCTCCCCGACACTATACCCATTTACACAGTCCACCTGTATGTCACTGTTATCTTTTTTTAACTTCTATTTTAATTATCTCACTTAAGACAAAGCATACGAAGCACCCTTTATGCATCTGCTTTATTTCACTTAGCATTAAGTTTTCAAGATCCATTTTCCTACCAATGATTTAAGTTTAACTTTCTTTCTGACGGGGTTGTACTCTTTCATATATACTACAGTTTTTACCCATTCACATTTTGTTAGGAATGTAGGCTCCCTTTCTTAATGTAACTTTTGTGACTATCCACGAATTACCGTAAAATGATGACTTTAACTCCTTTGAGAAGATATCCATCAGAGCTATAGCTAGACCCAATGACATTTTTCTCTTAGATTTTTCTTTTTTTTTTTTTTTCACTTCTAGGAATCTTTAAACTGTTTTTCATAGTGGATGTACAAATATATACTTCCACTAAAAACTAGCAATAAATTCATTTTCCCCAAAATCCTAAAATCTCATGAGCATTTGCTGTTTTCTTAGTCCTTTTTGAAAACTTTTCTCACTGGAATAAATGGAATCATATTACTTTCATTTGCATGTCTTTAATAGCCAAAGCCAATGAACTTTTTCTATCCATACTTTTATAGGTTCTTCTGTACTTACTGATTTCATAACTATGTTTATATTAATTGTCCATTTTTATTGTATCATCTGGTTGGTTGGTTGAGTTCTTCATATATTCTATATCTCAATTCTCTGTCTGAGGGTTATCTAGCAATATTATTGCCCATTCTCGATATGGTCATTGTACTTTGTCCCTCATAGATGCTTTTATGTTTCACTAAATCATAGTTGTTGATCCTTAGTATTTTTCTTTCTTCTGTAATTGATTTTCTGTTCACACAGTTTGTCCATCCCTATGACTTCAAGAGCTTACCTGGGGGCTGGGGAGATAGCTAAGTGGAATAAATGCTTGACTGGCAAGCCCAAGGTCCTGAGTTCGATCCCTGGAACCACAAAAAAAAAAAAAAAAAAAAAAAAAAAAAAAAAAAAAAAAAAAAAAAAAAAAAAAAAAAAAAAAAAAAAAGACAGTTTACTTGTACTATCTTCTGGCAGAAGTGCTTCTATTTCTCTGACTAGGTTCTTGATCAAGTTGGATTTTAATAGAGGGTGAAACATATGGGACAAGCTTCATCCTTCTGGATGTGGAAAATAAATTTTCTGAGTTTCTTTAATTAAAGAAAATATCTTTTCTCTAGCATATGTTTTGCCTCCTTTTCAAATATCAGATTGCTGAATTTGTCTGGGATTGCATCTGAACTCTCAATTGTACTCCAAAGCAGTAGTATAATTTATGTATCCAATTATAAAAAATAATCATGAGATTATTCAGTTTGATTAGATTGTTTCTAAGATGATATCATGCTATTACATTTTCATGTTCTTACTTAACAGTAACTTAAACACTTAAACACATTGTGTTGCATATTCCAACTTGTGATATTCACACTGAGTGTTTGAAAATACTTTCACTAACTTTTTTAAAATTCAGTGGGTGAAAGTTCCTTACTACATTTTTAAAAATTCTTTACAGGTCATTTATGAGGATCAAGGAGCTATTTTATTTTTCATGATTATCATTCATGGCTAGCTATCTGGAACTGTGTAATGAGGTCTCACAAGGCAGGATCTTAGGTTTAGTATTCCTTATACATGGTATAATGATTTTTTGCTGTGGTAAAATATTTAATTTTTGGCAACATGTCTTACCTTTGCCTTTTGTACTGGAATCTACAACTTCTGTAGAAATACTACCAGGATGTACTGTCCTTTGAAAATAATTACTTAAAAGATGCCTTCTGTCTCTTTTAAAAAGGGTAAAAATGGCATGAATATACTATATAAAGAGTCACTGTGGCTTATATGTCTAAAAATTAAATAAAACTCCTACCTCCTCACTGTGTAGGACGTTGTTTATAGCAAAATCATTGGCTTAGAAGAGACAGATAAAAGGTGAGGTCAGAAAAAAAAGGATGGGAACTTCAAGAGTGCTGTTTCCTAATGAAAATATTTGGTTACATATTGGCAAAAATTATTTGAAATATTTAATGCATTAAACTATTGTGATAAGACCTTCTTGCCAGTGATATCCTTAATAACTATCTACAGTGATTTTATTTCCTTAAGATACATTGGATAGAAGAGGAAAACAGAATCCTCCAGAAAAATTATCTGGAGGTCCAAATAAAACTATCAAGGTCCAAAATAGAGGGTCCAGAATAATGGCAGCACTTCCCAAAGGACAAAGTCAAAGGACACAAAGAAATTAAATAGGGACAGCCCCAGCAGCAGTGGTGTCTGCTGGCTTTGTCTGCTGAGGGCAATAGAGTCATACGTGACTGAGGAGAATTTTCAGTTTGATTATACATTTTTATCAGAGAAAAAAACTGAGACATAGAAAATGAAAGATTCAAATTCAGAAGTTAATGAAGAATTATAACATAAACATACATAAAATTGAACTAAATCTACAGATGTGGGTATAAACTAATGAAATATGGAAAAATTATATGATAAAGGAGGAAAAAGTCAAAAGCAATGGATTTATTGAAAAAGTTTTGTACTTCATTTTTAATACATTAATTAGTATGGAGCAATTACAAATCTTTCAGTATTACATTTCAACATAGTTGGTTTGAGATGTTTGCCTTCCTCCTCTGTTTCTAAATTTTCCAATTTTATCTGACACTTCCAGTTAGCTAGCTGGCCAGCTAGAACCTACATATATGCTGACTAGAAAATATTACTATGCAATGCAGATCAATATTAATTTATATTACAAATGCTTAGGTTTTAGATAACTTTTATGCATATAGTTGATATAGGGGAAATGAAACTCCCAAGGTGAAAGGTACCTGGGACGAGTTCACGTTCTCTGAAACCAAAGAATGAATTTTAGGAACAGAGCTTAAGAGCATGATATTTATTGAGAGGAAGAAAGCTTCTGTCCGAGAGACACATAGCATCTGTCCAAGAGACAGAAAGTAGAGCCGAGTAGGTTCCCCCCAGGAGGCTATCGCTTACAGGGACTTTCATAGGGTAAAACCATGAGTGAGGTAGGTCAAAGGTGGAGAACATGGGAAATCACTCCGGTGGGCATGAGGTGGGATAAAACTATGGTCAAGCAATGAGATTAGAGGCACCATTATTCACGTAAAATTGATTAATCCAGTAGTAAAAGGGCATGAATTTTGACAGGTCTCTTCCTATTGGGGGTTGAGTTAGTGATTCATTTAAGCTCTTTTAGTGTTATTGATAGTATCAGTCCCTGATGCCCATCCCTAGGGAATTACGTGGCTGCATTTGTTTACCCTTTTATCTTGAGGTCTGGCCCAAAGTGGGAGTACCTATATCTTCTAAAGTTGCAGTCACCTTGTCTTCCAGATTGTCTCCTTGAGGGACTGGCCCTGTCTGACTGCCTTAAATATTTCTATCTAACTTAGCTGCCTACAACATAGTCATCTATAAAGGGCCAGCCAGATAGCTCAGCGAATTAAAGAACATGGTTCAGCAGACACAGGTAATGGGGCTTGATCCCCAGCATGCCATGTTGGCCCTACCCCCTGGGACACGCTATGACTGTGACTGAGACTGAATAAGGTGGTGCACACCTGTAATCACAGTGCTCGGAGGCTGAAAACGGAGGATCACTATGAGTCTGATCTGTGTAGTGAGGCCCCATGGACCCTGTACTAAATAAAAAAACAAACATAGCGATCTATGTTTTATACATATTTTAAATATATATTTAAATATTTGTATATTTTATAGTAAAATTTGCACAGATATTTTTATATGAGCATAAATTTCAAACATATTATACACCTATATGAAAAGAAGATTGAAAGACAAAGTCATTTATTGCAGTACATTTTCATAGTATTTTAATTCTGAGATAATCTTTAATTTGTCAATATTAGCAAAATTTAATAAATGCAATTTAAAGCAACAATTTTCCTTGTAAATTAATTTTATAAGAGGCAAATACTGTTCCTAAGAAAACTGTTCATAATATACTTCTTGAATATTATAAGTATTCAATGTATTTTTATATTTAATAAAGACTCACATTTTTAGAAGTTCATTATTTTTGTCAAGTCTATACTGGCAACAGAGGTAAAATAAATTGTTATTTTAGAATTATATTAGCAATAGTAATTCCTTGCACATTTTTGAGGAAATACTTTACTATATTGTCTCACACTTTAAAGATGATTAAAAATCCTATAATCTTTACTATACAGCACCCAGGTTACTGTACTGCCTTACACAAATGAGAGCTAGAGATCATAGTATTGATAATTGTGATCAGGTAAGAATTTTTTTTATACTGCTTCTTTTTTTTTGTCTTTATGACTTTACATTGTTTTCTGAAGTTTGGATTTTTCATTGAACTCACTTATCTGCATTCTTGGGATTACTCCAAGTTTAATTGAGAAAAGTCTTGTTGTTTCACATTGAAGTATTCTATGTGACAGTTTTAAAAGCTTCATCTGCCATTAAACACAAGGATCTTTCCTTTTCTTTCAAATTACTTTCATTAGTACACTCTTGCATACAACACATTTACATTCCTAGTGTGGAGTTAGTACATAACTTTGTTTTTATTGTATTTGGAACAGGGTTTCATACGTACTGAACATAACTCAGGCTGATACTGATCCTACAGTTTTCAACTTCCCTAATGCTGGGATTACAGGTGCATACCGTCATACTGTGTCTCAGAGCTAGCTCAGTGCACTCAGGAGGCAGTGGGGATCAAACCCAGATCCCTGAGATTGTTTAAACAGATGCTTAGTCCACTGAGCTATTTTGCCAGCTTTGGCACCTATCTTAATGACTTTTTTTTAACCCTTTTCTACTCTTCCCTTGTCCTTTATCTTTTAACCCCTTTCCTGTTTGAGGAAGGTCTATCTCCCTACCTGGGGCACTAGCTCATTCCCTTTACTCATCACTGGCACCAAATTCCCAAGGCTGGCAATTTACAGGAGGAGTGGTATGTTGTGGATCACATGTCAGAGAGTTCAGTCCTTGTATGTTAGGCAGCATGGTGAAAGAGTGCAACACAGAGGAAAGCTTCTCCCATCATTCCAGGCGGAAAGAAGACTAAGAAGCTAGCCAAGTTGGGGGGGGGGATTTAAAAAAAGCAAGATCCACTTTTCCAGGTCTGCTCTTCAGTGACCTGCCCCACCCAACCAGACCCCACCTCCTGAATACAGTTCTCTCATGGTTCAAAGATCATCTTTCAAATGCCCAGCCTATGAGCTCATGAGATTGGGGGACATTCAGATATAAACTATAAGAAGTAACGTGAAAGATTTTTACTATTCTTTATCCATCCCTGATATTGTGATTATATACAGACTACATTATGCTTATATACCTCAAAGCATTACAAAATATGTTACATATCATGTAAGGTTTTTATGCAAGTGTAGATTTCTGGCTGGTTCTTTTTTTCTCTCTTCTTATGCAAAGAACAGTACACTTTGTTCTGAACATGCACTTTCAAATATTTGCTCTATAATGGGCAATGATTTGAATGAATACATACATTGAATGATGGTATTGGTTTTGATAATGAAAACCTGTTATCCATACCTTTTATTTTTTGATCATTTTTCATAACTGGGGATTGAACTCAAGAACAATGGACTGATAATGCATCTTGTAGCATACTTTTAATTTTCTCTTTTAATTTGATTTTGAGACTGGGTCTTTCTAAGTCATTCATTTTCCTGGGCTGCGCTTGTGTGTGTGATTCTAGGACCTCAAGCTCACAGAGAGCTTGGAGTTTAAAAGAGCCTTGACATGCCAGACTGATCCTCTTGGAGACGATGGAAAAATACTGTCTCCTGTGTATCCTGATTTTGCAGCCACGCATCCTTGGACTGCCCCACTCAGTTGTAGCCTAAAATTTCAGATAAAGTGTCAGTTTCTTCCAGGCTTCAGAGCAATATATCATGCAAGTATCATATATTTCAAAAGTATGGCCTCTGAAACATTTAACTGTACATCACTATTCAGCAGGCTGTGTAAAACACCTTCCGTTTTCATTTCACAAATTCTTTGAACAGCACAACTTCCTTTATGTAAGGCAGATTCAAATATAATAATCTGAGAAGGAAGTCCTCGAGATGTATATGACCACGAGCTAATTGTTGCATCCAACCTGGAGAATATGGTTTGCTAATTTATTGTAAATTTGATTTTTTTGGAGTGGAAGAAGCCTGGAACTGGTGATCCAATATGTGTTTCCAAAATAAGATTTTAGTTTTTCCTGTTTCAATGATACTAATGTTCAAAATGGCAAAAATGTGTAGTCGGAATCTCCTTCAACATATGTCAAGCCTGGATTTCCTTACTTTCCACTCAATCTGTCTTCTTTGAACATATTTGCATTTATTTTACAGATTCCTAATATGTCTTGGTCATGTTCAGCCCAGAATTTAAACACCTAGGCATATGGTCCTCAACAAATTTTGGTTATATAATGCTTTGGCAGCCTTAAAGTCAATAACTCCAAAGTATTTTTTAAATTATAGCTACTATAATATTAGATAATAAAATTAAATTCAGTTTATTTTATTGTCATTTTAAATTAACAATAGCAAACTGATATTTAAGAAGAATATTTATCTGAATAAATGTAAAAAGGATTGTATTCTTGCAAGTCTTTATTTTTGTCTTTTTAAGATAGAGTCTTGCTATGTTGTTTAGGGAGGCCTTAAATTAATGCTGCAGCCCCAGCTGGCTAAAGCTCACAGTGATCCTCCTGCCTCAGTGTCCTGGGTGAGAGGATCATAGGAATTGCAGGCATGCAGCTATTTCATGTCTTTGTAAATACTAAACAGATTGATTTTCATATCTGCCTCATGTTAAAATAGTTCCAATATGTTCTTTGGGTTTAAATGCATGAAGAAAACCCAGCCTCATACAGAAGTAAAATAACAAAAGAAGGAGTAATTAATATAGCCTTTTAAGGAGATTTTGTGAATATATCCTTGCTACTCTACTAGAATGTGACAGATCTGAGTTTCTTACAGTCTAGTTGCTATGGGATACCTGAAATCACAGTAATTATCTTTATTTACTCTGTTACCTTGAACATCCTCCATCTGTTGTATATCATACACATGTACACTACTGTGTAACATCATGCTTTCTTCATTTTGTAAATGATTTTTTATTCAAAATCCATAATCGCTGAGATTGCCTTACTTATATAAACACAGATGAAGTGAAAAGGGAAGTAAACATAACTAAGAATTAGCTCTCTATTGAATTTAAATAAGAATATACTTGCCACATGGTCACTCAGGCACCAAGCTTCTGAAATATTATTAAGAATAAAGAGAAATCATTTCAATTTCAAATTATCTTTTTAATTGTCCAGATCCAGTATCAACTAAGGGTAAGATCATTACAAGCCATGAAATGCACGTACCTTACATAAAAATATACACTGCAACATAACCACACAAGTGCCTTTCAGGAAGTTTTTCTTGTTCTTATAATCCTAATTTCTGCTACTGTGCATGACTGCGACTCATGATTGCAGCAGTTTAGTATGCAAAGAAAAATTAAGGGGAGTTTGCCAAGTTGTGGCATTGGGGCAGGAAACGGGCAGTAAGAGGCAAAAATGGAACAAATGATCTGTGGGTTTTTAAACTTCTGTGCACAGGCTCCCCTGGGAATATTGTGTCAGAGATGTACTGGTAAGTGCTGCTCAATGGGACATGAGATTGTTGTAGCCACAAGAATTTTACCCAGTCCTGCCAAGCAACAAAATGCAGCAAAGGATCCAGCTGAGATTCATGAACTCTAAATTCTATAAAGAACAAAGCTGATAAATGCTCTGGCTCTAGCTTTCAGAATACACTTGTGTAATTTTGTTTAATATTTCCATTTTACTGACAGTAGAAGTCAGGTACTACTATGTTTAAATCTTTGTGATTTTTCTCTTACCTCTATATTTCTGAAACAATTTTGATAGCATCTGAATATTGTTTATGTATAAAGTAACACTTTACAATGGCTGGCGAAATAGCTAGATGGCAGATTAAGTGCCTGCTTAGGAGAGCAAGGGACCAGGATTTGATCACTGGCACCACATACTGTGCCAGCTGGGCTCCTGGGCATACTGAGCTGGCCACCAAGACTCTGCATAGTGGGGCATGCCTGTAATCTCAACACTGGAGAGGCTGAAAACAAGAGGACCACTACGAATCTGAGTTGTACCAAATACATAAAATTACGTAAATAAAAAATCACTTTAACAATATATTTTTGTTAGTTTAATCAGGTACTGAGGTAAAAGACCTTTCATATGAAAGGATGGAATATAACCATCAATTCCCTTAACGTTAAATCTGTATAAATTGAATATATCTCCAAATCTTCACATTGCGCTGATATTATTACTTACAATGTTATATCATGTCCACTTGCTGGTTTCTTGCATTTCATATCCCAGATCTCCTCTCTTAAAATAAAAGCAGTAAGGCTTGCCGAGCCCTTTTGTAGCTTTGGAACTTGAATACTGGCCGCAGTTATTCTTTGGACAACATTCACTTACCTAAAATCACATCATTAAAAAATGTGTGGCATAAATGGATCACAGTCTCCAATGCCATAATCATGCCTAGATACCAAGGTCATCCTGTTAATTATCACATTGGATAGGGAATTTCGAAAAATATTGTTCAGCATTTTGCCATCTGTGTCCACAGTATACTTCTTGGAGTATCCCTTAGATAACATGTTGAAAGACAGATTATGTACAGTTTTTACATTAAAGTTTAAATGATGAAATGCACTGAATATATATTTGACTTAAGAATATACCTCTATTTAGTTGTGCTGCAATACTGTATAACAAAGGACTTTAAAAGTTATATTTTGGTACAAAAGTATACGTTTACCATGCTGGTCAATGATATTCTCCTAAAGTTATCGTGTTGAATTCAAGTAATTTATTAGTTAGCTTCATGGCATTACAATAAAATGTGTGAGCCAACCAATGAATAAACAGGAGAGTTTACTTCAGAAGTTGAAAGACGTGTCAGTGCTGGCCCAGTCTGGGGATGTCAGTGACTGGCGATACATCACGGCAGAAGCTCAGTGCAGGCGTCTTACACCAGAGTGACAGAGTGCAGTAGAAGACCACCATCCCCGCGTGTCCTGGGAGGGCATGTCACAAATTGCCTAATCTATCTATTCTTTCTCTTTTGCTGTCTAGTAAATATAACCAATATTTAGAAAAGTAAAGACAGGAGAGTTATGGGCTTAATTATAATGTAACTGTACATTTTCCGTACTTGCATTCAAATCTTATATACAAGTAACACAAAATATAACCATATTTGTCGACAAGGACCTTTAAAAGATAAAATGAGACTGCAAATCGGCTCCTAAATCAACATAATGGGTGCTCTTATTAAAATCCCTTTGGCTGTGCATGCGTATGGAAGGTGGTCCGGACAAGTGCACAGCGAGGAGGCAGCTATCCACAAGCCAATGGAGCAGTCTTAGCAGCAGTGACCAAAACTGAGGGAATTTTGACTGAACTTCCAGTGTCTGGAACTATGAGAAATAGTTCTACTGCTTATGCCATGCATTCAGAGGTATTTTGTTAAGGTAGCCTGGTGATCTGACATGGTGATGATATTGGCATGTACAACTGTTCAGGAACTATCCAGTCTTCTTTCTTAAAAAGAAATGTATGCATTTAGCAAATTCCAGAAAATTTGTTGATACTGCACACCCTACCTTCTCCTGCCACTATAATGGAATCAGTTCTTGTACCACTGTTTCAAGCAAATCAGTTGAGAATTCCATCCATTTTCTGGCTTCTAGTCCCATGTTATCCAGCATCCCTTATGGATTATGTAACTAGAGTAATGTACTAATTGCTTAAAGAATTAACCCATCAGGATCTGGGGATATAGTTTGGCGGTCTAAATGCCTGCTTTGAAGCATAAGGACCGACGTTACCTTCCCAGTACTGCATGCTGTGCCAGCCCCACGCTGTGATGGCCACTAAGACCTGGTGTGGTGGTGCACACCTGCAATCCCAGTGCTGGGGAGGCTGCCATGGGAGGATGACGATGAATCTGAACTGCGTAGCGAGATACTGTACCAAATAAATAATTTTTTGATTTGGTTTGTTTTCTCTGTATTTTAGGGAAGGGTCTACAGGGTGTTCAAGGTCTCACTACTAGATCAGAGTCATAGTGATTCTCCTGTTAACAGCCTCCCAAGACCTGGAATTACAGGTGCGTGTCACCATACCCAGTCTCAATAGCAATCGCAGTGTGCCCCAGAGATCCAGCTCCCAGTCCTGAACCTGCTTGGAGGCTCTTTAATCCACTGAGCTACTTGGCCGACCCTAATAATTTAAAAAAATAAAAGAAAAAGAAAAAAGAATTAACACCCAACAATAAATAAGAACCAAACTCACATAAGTCTTGTAAAATGGAAATGATCACTGATGACAGTGAGGCAGGAATCTCCCAGGAAGGACATACCAGCGGAAGAATGAGTTTCACAATTAGTACTCTCTCCACGAGTAGAAGAAGAAAGTAAAGTACTGTCCAAACCCACCCATTCATGCGTTTTAGGAAATTGATGCCCACCAAGGACCTAGGTGAAAGGACATCAGAAGTCAGTGATGATTCTAAATTGCATGGTGCTTGGTCTTTTTCCCCAAAAAACAGTTCAAAAGATGCAATGAAAGCCTTGAGTGTCAGCGTGGCTGGGAGACTTTTGTTTGTGTCCTCTGTCGTCGTTCTTCTATAAAGTTGAAAGATTAATGCCATGGTTGCCACTTCATTAAAGTGCACTTCCTTTAAAAAGCAGCTAAAGGAAGGAATAGTTAAATTTTGGTTATGGTAACAATTTGTAGTTTGTAAAAATTGTTACATCTATGCATTTGCTTACAGAAAATATGATCTTACTTTGATTGTGGTTATGGTGGTACTACTTCACAAATAGGATAAGAACTACTTAAGTTTACATTGTTTGTAAATTGTATAATATGCACATTTTATTTTTATTTTTATATTTATTTATTTATTGTGGAACCGGGGTATGAACTAAGGACCCTGATCTTGCTAGGGAAGCGTTTGTTCTGCTGATCCATCTCTGCGGACATAATATGCACTTTTTAGTTCAAAAGGATGGTATTTAAAAATAAAAGGGTAATATATTCTATCATGTTATTAAATCAAACTTATCTTGTCAGTCAGTAGCTGTTTACTGTGAGATGTACAGATTTACGTTTCTGATATGTTACTTGGAAATATCTAATTGTTCTGTGTCATTGATCCCAATAAAGGCATGAAAAACATACGAAACACATAAAGATTATCCATACAAATAAAAATTTAAAACTCAAAGAGTTAAGAGAGAGAAACTGTCTTAATTGTTAGAAGTGAATTTGGAGAATGCTTTTCAGAGTAAGATGGGAGAAAAGGAGGAATTTCAATTAAACCAATAACTAAATTCTTTAATATTTATGAAAGTTACATGGCCATAAGTGATTTGGGTCACAAACAGATAAATTTCCCTTCATTTTGTAAAGAATCACTCCTTCTTGTCTTACATAAAGTAATGTATTAGTTTAAGAGCTATGATTTAAATCATCAGAGAAGAGTAAGGTGTAAGATTAAAGATACAGTAACAATAAGTTAATTTTGTAAGCCAATATTATTGCTAAAGCTTTGCAAATTTGTAGTTACTAGAGTATTTTCCTAAAGCATTTTGCTTGTTTTTTCATTTTGCATTTGGCAGTGTCTCACTGCACAGCCTGAATTCCTAGTAACGCTTCCCAGTGCTGGGATTACAGGTGTGCTCCATCATGCCTGGTCTCATTGGCTGGCTAGGTGTGCGCAGAGCCTGGGCTGGTGTGGCACGTCGTGCTGTGCTTGCTTAGGCAGGCACGGAGTCTGCTGTGCTCTCTCTGACCTTTGACTAGTATCACACTTCATAAGTTCTACTAGTTATTTTAAACAGAGATTATTATTTATTTAAAATAAGATCATTCAAATATTTAATATAATTTCATATTTATAAGAAATAGAATTGTAGAATAAATTTGAATTTAATTTGTGACCCACAATATTCATTGCTTTAAAAATTGTTCAAATTTATAGTGTTTGTAAAAATATGCTGTGAACCTGTCGCTTGTAATTTTTTACAAAGTGTAAAGAAAATATTATAATTGAAATTATGATGTCTAGTGTAAATTTAATATACTTAACTTACTGCTGCTACATTCTTTAATTTAATCATTTTTGTATGGTTTATAGCATTTTAGTTAAAAATGTAAAATATCAGCAATTTTCTTATTCTTTACCAAAACCAGGACTAACTTTTATACTCTTATAGAATACAAAGACAAATCCAAAAAAATATGTTGGTAGGGCTGGGGAGATGGCTCAGTGGGATAAGTGCTTCCCTGGCAAGCACAAGGGCCTGAGTTCAATTCCCGGTTCCGCAAAAAAAGAGAAAAAAAAATATGTTGGGTTTCATTTTTTATCACAAAAAAGATGAAAATGCAGGAAGTATATATTCAGTATCTGTTGCTTTTAAAAGCTTTTATTTTATACAAGCTTAATAAATGATTACTCAGTGTTAAAATATGGGTTAAAGATCATGCATGAGTAATGATTTCTAGTTTTCATATATCCAATAAAATAGAATAAATATACTCATTCTGCTATTTAAATATTATCTTCTTAAATATAGATGAGTTCTAATGTATTTTAAAATAGATGTACAATAACTGATATAAGAATTCATGCATTTTCTTATGTTCTTTGCAAAGCCTTTAAAGTAGTAGATAAACATCTTTACCACATCACAATGCAAACATTTTTTCTTGTGGCACATTCTCCAGTGAAGAAATATTATAATGGTTATAGAAAATGAAAGTAAGATCACACTTCTGGGCATAGTTCCAAAAACTTAATAGTCAAAATGCTATATTGTGAAAGACTATTTCCCAAAAAACGCTCTAAGAAAAGTGGCTGCAAATCAATTTAAAAATATTATTACTTGGGAATTAAGTTCTTTTAAGAGAATATCAAAATATTTTCTTAAATATAAACAACAAATGGTACTTTTCATATCACAGATATAGGATTTGAAAGGCTGATACTGAAAGTTTTAGGATGAGAACAACAAGGGCTTGGGAGATAGCTCAGCCTGACAAATGCAAGGACCGAGTTTTGACTCCTGATATCGCAAGTTGTGCCCAGCCTGTGTTGTGTGGTGAGGTATGCCTGTAATCCTCAGTGCTAGGGAGGCTGAGACAGGAGGATTACTATGAGTCAAAGTTGCAAAGTGAGAATCTGTACCTACTTAAAAAACCTAGAAAGAGAACAATAAGAATATGCTCAAAGTTTAAACAAAATGAAGAAGTTTGATAGCAAAATAAGAGGCCCATTGCAGAGTCCAATAATTAAGACTAAAACTTCAATCAGGGAATTCATATATCTGCAAATAGAGTTGAAGACTCAGATTTAATGGAAAACAATAAACTTCTATTGAATATCTATTTAGCTCATCAACCTACGCTACTTGTTATCTCATTTTATTTACTGTTATGACAATAACATGTACAATATAAAGATTACTTTTTACAATTTATATAATATCGCTAGCTTTTCTATGTTTTTAGCACAGGGTCTACAGTGTTCACTACACAGACCATACTTGCACTGATCCTCCGTTTTCAGCCTCTCAAACCCTGGGATTGCAGGTGTCAATCACCACACCCACTCTCAGTCTCAGCATGCCCAGGGTGGGGCTGGCATGGCACACCAGAGATCAAATCCTGGTCCCTGCATGTGCCTACGCAGGCACTTTAGTCCGCAGAGCTATCTGGCTGGCCTATTGCTAGCCTTTTAAATGGCATTTCCTACCACATTAAGGTGTATAGTATAACTCCTCAGAAGAATGTATACTTACAACAATAGCTCATTATTTTTCATACTACTTCAGGTGCTAGTTTCCAGTTTGTAAAATTCCATTCATGTGATACACATTGGGAAACATTTGTTCCGAATAGATTAGCTGTGAATATATTCAAAGTACATTCTCCATTTTTTCCAGAATTTCTGCTGTTAGCTTTCTGGGATTTTTGTTTGTTTAAAGTCTAATACTATGATGTAAAATTTAAATATGACTTGAAAAACTCCCTGATTTGGCCCCCGTTTACCTTTCAGTTTTACTGCCAGAGATCTCATATCTAAGAACCTGCATTTTATTATCAGATATCCTGAAGAACTTCTAATTATTTGAATGTAGCAAACATGTCTTAGAATCATATGTATGTTTTGTTAAATTCATATTTTATTGGAGCACATTTGCTGTACATAGCAATTATATTGACATGAGTATTTGATACATGCACATATCTTAATTTTTAATAGCATCTTCTCCTCTCTCTCTCTTTTCCCTCTCTTAGTTTCTTTTCCATTTGCAACAGATCTACCTATTTCCTATTATCTAATTTTTATTTTGCTTTTCAATTATTTAGGCTAATAATTTCTCATATAAGATCAGCCAAATGATATTTAAGCTCATGTGTTTATTTCATTTAAAATTATTCTCTCTTGCTGGGTGTGCCACTCGGGAGGCTGTGACAGGAGGATTGTTATGAGTTTGAGACCAGCTTGAGCTACAAAGTGAGCTTAAGGCCAGCCTGAACTGCATAGTGAGACCCTGTCTCAAAACGTCAAAAAGACAAAAAAAAAAAAAGATAAAATTATTCTCTCAAGGTATATACATTTTGGTCTACATGACTCCAATTTGACCATCTCTCTTGAAGAGTGGTACTCCACTATATATGAATATCACATCTTGTTTATCCATTCATCTAGTGATGAGTATATAAGCCAAATTCAAAACTTAGCTATTATAAATTGTGCTACTATAAGCAAAATATGTATGCATGTGTCACTGTAATATGATATTTTAAATACTTCCTTGAAATTCTGAAGAGGGAAATAATTACATCAAAAGGATTTGCTATTCTTAGTTTTCTGGGATATCGCCATCATTATTTACATAGTGTTTATATTACATTAAATTCTCACCAACAATGTACCACAGTTTCTTATTCCCTCCTTCCTCACCAGTGTTTGTTATTATTTGTTTTGTTAATGAAAGCCATTCGCCGCTCTCCGGAATAAAATATCATATTAGTGTTATTTCAATTTATATTTCTCTAATTATCAGAGATAATGAACATTATTTTTCATGTGTTTATTGGAAATTTGTACTTGTGAGAACTATGTGTTCATTTCTGTTGCCTTCTGTTTGATTGAGTCATTTATTTTCAGGAATCTGAATTTTGAGTTCTTTGTATGTTTGGGATATTAATCATCTGTCTAAAGGGTAACTAGCAAATCTTTTCCCTTTCTCTCTGCTTTCTTTTCAATCTGTTGGCCATTTCCCTTGAAATGTTAAAGGAAAGCTGTTTTTTTCCTTTCTTTCTTTCTTTGTTGGCAGAACCGGGGATTGAACTCAGGCCCTTGAGCTTGCCAGGGAAGCACTTATTTTAAGGAAAGCCTTTTAAATTTATATAATCTCAGTTGTTGCTTCCTGCCTTTATTTCTTTTGCAACTGGTGTTTTCTTCAGAGTGCTTACATTTTCCTGTATCTTCAAGATTTTTACCTATTTTTTCCAGTGAAAAATTGAAATCTCTCATTCATTTTAACTTTTGTTAATACATGGTGAAAATTAACTCAATCTTTTGCAGGTGGATATCCAGCTTTTCTATACCATATAAAGAAACTATTTTTTCCTCTCTATGTTTCTGACCTCTTCATCAAAATTCAGATGGCTAAGTGTAGGGTATTTTCCTGCAACTTCTAGTCTATTCCACTGTTCCACATGTTTGTGTGCCCATCATATACTCCTTTTCTAATGACTGTATTTTTGTAAAGTAACTTGAAAATTGGGATTCTGATACCTTCTGCTTTTTCCTTATTGCTCAGAATTGCCCTGGCTAATCTGGGTCTGAGACAGGTGGTGGGATAAACTTCATAGGAAATCTGTAAGCCAAGGTACATCTTGGAAGATAATCATGAATCTAATAAGAGAGAATCATAATAAAAGTAAAAGAATCACAAATTTCAATGCTGTGCAAAGAGAAATGAGTATGTTATCACTGAAAAAATTGCAAATTATCTCTGCCAGATTTGCATTAGTTTATATGTGTTTAGAAAATGATTTGGAGTTATGTTACAGATACTTTACATAACTCTTTCCAATATATTTCAATTTATGTCCACCAAAGTTGAGTTATGGTCATTTATTCAAATACACAATTGATGACAAATATAATTGATTTCACCTATTAAACAGACACTACTAAATTATTAATATGTTTGAGTAGCTGTATATAACAGTTTTCTTACTTTATCTTGATAATCATATCCTGAAGAACTACTATAACTTCTTGAAACTTGTAAAACTACTACAAGTAGAAGAAAACTTGCAGTTATTCAGATTTTTATTACAGGCTACTGTTTTCTTGAGCACTGTGCATACCATCACAATAGAAATATTTTTAATGCATTTTTATCATTTAGTCAAAAGTCTTGTTTCACTACCACTTCACTTCCTGTTAGTTCATGCATGGATTAAAAAATAATGAATTTCTTACCTTCATTGTCAATGAAAACTGATAGAAAGATTAAATCATAATTCCAATTATATATAATTACAATAAGATTAAATAATAATTCCAATATATATGTAATGTTATATGCTTCAACTAATGTATAATGGTAAAACTCAAATTTTTTAACTGACACCACCATTTGATTTTATCCCATCTACATGAGTTCAGGGCCTACTCTGTCTGTTACACTGTAGAATTCTAATATTTCATAGTAAGTGTATGTCCAGGCTGGCTGGGGTGATTGTACTAAAAATCTCCATCAGTCTTTTGAAAGTAGCATTTAGTGTGCAGAATTTTCACCTTGACTAACTCAGTATGCTGATATTTGTGCTCTAAGCAACTACATTGAGGACAGCAATGTGTAACACAAAAACCATGCTTGAATACCTGACATCTTGGTCTTCTAAATGTGTACTATTTCTAATGTCATACCAATTATTACTATACTCTCTTTAACACAATATTTTTGTGAACAATTATAAAAAGATACAAGAATAAAAATTTAAGCTTTCTTGAAAACAAGTAGTAATATGCAATTTTACAGAACTATATCTGTTAATTCTGTTAATATGAACAACAGATTTGATGATAAAATAAATAATGTATCAACCATTTCAATCAGCTCTTCTTGATTTGAAAATCTGTTACATATGTATTGTTGTACGTTGCCATTTTTTTCTTTGTTTGTGATTTTTGTTCTTGCTTTGCTTTTACTTTTCAAAATAAAATGTAATTTTAACAAGTGTCTTCTTTCACTTTCTCTGTTTTCCCAATAATCTAGGACTTATTTGAATTATAGCTAATCATTAATCTTGTCCAGAAAATACAGGTTTTTTTTCTGAACATTGTGCATGTAAATCCTTCATCAATTTACTCAGCAAATATTCAGTGCCCAAACTAGATATAAGTTATTGAATTATCCTGTTTTTCATTTTAAATCACTGAAAATATAGAAGTTTAGTTTCCTTATGACATTTGACTTTTCTAATATAGATTGATAACTTGGCTATGAGGGCTATATAAACAAGACAATAATGAAAACAAATAAATTAATGCTACATAATTTTTCTCCTTGTGTACATGAAACAATGACGTACAAGAGCAGAAAACAATTTTCATCCTTTGTTTAGTAAAAGTAAATGTAGAAAAGCTTTTTTAAAAATATTCTGATACTTATTTTTGATGATACCTTCAGATTTGTTTGAACTTAAATAAGATCGGAATGGAAGTAAAAGAAAGAAGGAAAGTACGGGGAGAAGAAAGGTAGGAGGGAAAGGGAAAGAAGAAAGGAAGGAAGGGAGGGAGGAAAGGAATGGAAGGAAAGAAGAAGGGAAAAAAGGGAAGGCGGGAAGAAGGTTAGAAACTGCAGAGAAAAAAGTGAGGAGCATGGAAGTAGAGAGGGAAGAAGAGAAGGAGGGTGAAGAAAGGAAGGAGTAAACAGCAGAAATATGAGGGAATATTGTTATGTAGGCCACAGAATTTTAAAATTTTATTTTTGAGAATTTTAAATAAAAGGTTATGTATTCATGCTAAATAATATTAAAATTATAATTCTCAAGTAATCAATAAGGAAGAAGTGATACGTATCTGTAAACATCTGTACCAAAATATCTAATTTCTTTTAATGTTTTAAATTTAAACAGAGAATTAGTTATGAAAACTTAACATTGATCAGATCCTTAAGGTCTGCAGTATTGCACATATTCAGTCACATGCACAGTACAGAAAAGTGCACATGGTCATCTTCATAATAATCCTAAGAGAGGAGATATTATTGCTAGTTTTGTCTCATAGATAAAAATAACTAAAAAACACAGATTAAACTAAGTTTAAAAGTCACTAAATATTGTAGCAAACACTAATGAAATCCCAGTCTGTCTTCAGATGACATGACGACTACTACGCACATATATTGCTATTTATTAAGTACAAGCATTGTTGTTCTTCAATCCGCAGACACATGAGGCCATTTTTGTTTCTGTGCATTGTACCCTGTATGGGTACAATTAACTATTACATAAATGAAGTTACATCTTCTGTTTTTTTTTTTCATTTTACAGTGCAGTATTTTCTGATGTCAATAAATTTACTTTTTTTGGAGGTAGTTTTAATTTAATTTTCAGAAACAAGGATTTTCCGAACTGTTTAAATCTATACTAGGAGTTGATTCAGCAGGTAGCACAGTCCTGGGAATCATAAAGAAATTTGGTGCAGTTACTGTGATTAAAAATAAAAAAAAAAATAGTTTGTTTCATTTTGCTTTTGTGTCTCATAAAATGAGTTTTTATCAGAAAGGAACTTCTTTTTTTTTTTTTTTTTTTTTGCAGTATCTGATTAATTTTATTGAGAAACAAATAGTAATGAGACAGTTTCAAAACAGGTTAGTAGGACACCTACAATAATTAATGCATTACATATTGGTGTCTTCGTGGTAGTTATTCAGAGTACAAGATGTAGACATGGTATCCTATCTAAACACTATTATTATAAATCAATCTTCTCGTTGAACCAAAAGAATGTATCTGTATATCTATCCTGTTTTGTATATGCAGATATACATATTTTTTCACTACATAATGGACCCTCATTTATATCCCCCTTCTTTGTTTAGATTTGTCAGAGATGGGTTTTCCATGGCTATTCAAATATTATAGGTAAATGAATTCAGAAAAATAATTCAATACAGTTCAATAGTCCATAATTTTTATGGCTTATTCGGAACTGGCAATGTTAGAAGCTGTTGACTTGAGGCTTTTGTGGCTCAGCATATTGATATGGTTTAACCTTTTATACCTCATGTTTATACTTTTTGCTGGATGGTTCAGGCCAACATAAAGCAAGACCTATATACAAGAAAATGCAACTTTTGTACCTAACAATGTCAGTCAAATCCCCTCAAAATTTACCCTGGAATCATGTACAGCAGTTTGTAGGTCTTTTGTCAGTGTCAGCTATGTGGATGATTAACTGTCATTATTTGATGAATTTGCTCTGTGAAAACCTGACAGAATGTTTTCTTCCTAGGTGACTGTCCTTAGGCACACTTTCATCTGTGGCCCCATCATCTCCCTGAACAGAAAATTTGGGACACAACCAAGTTATGGGATGTTACAGTACAAGTCCTCTTATGTCCTGAGTCCTCACTGACCTTAAAGGGCTAGGGCCAAAATATTGGCTACCCTTGTAGATCTTCTTTTTCTCTAATATTTTGGTCTGAAAACTTAAGTTGTTAAACCTCCAGAAGAAAATCTTAATGATATATTACCTTATCACAGGCATTTGAGCCTAACATCACTATCCATCTGAATATCAATGCCTCAGACATAACATGCAGCAGGTATTTTCCAACAATCATTAATAAGCTAATCTTTAAATTCCTACAGAATGTGAAAAATAAAAATAAAATAATTAAATAAAAATAAACAATTGCTTATTTTTACGGAGAAATTTAGAGATCTAAGCATATATAACATTGTAGCAGAACAGCCTATGAATTTTTTGTTGTCTCTTGCTTTCTTTTACCATCTTTTTTTAAAACAAACATTTATTTGAGAGAGAATATAGCGATAAATTATATGACATTGGCAGCAGGATGCATTTAGAAGACCAGAATGACAGATATTCCAAGCACGGCATTAGTATCACTCATTGCTATTCTCAGTGTGGTTGCTTAGTCCACAGGTGTCACCACGTATAATTAGTCATGGTAAGAGTCCTGCGAATTAACTGCTAGTTTCAAAAACATGATGCACATTCTCAAGACCATTTCATTAGCCATCTTTTGTATATGATGTATGGTTTTGCACCTTCCATGTTTCCTATCTTTTCTTTTTGCCCTGTCTTCATTGTTTAATCCTTAAATTCTCACTTTTCATTTAGTTGTATTATACTTTTCAATTTTTATTTCTTCTTTTGAGTTATTACATTAGGGAGACTATACAGTATTTACACATGGGTCTGAGGTCTGATTTATTTCACTTATGAATATATCTTCAAGTTATATCCTCTTATATATGAAGTCTTCGAGTTTATTATTCTTTATACCTGAATAATAGTCCATTGCATAAAAAAGCCACATCTGTTTCATCCATTGTGCAAGTAATGGGCATTTTGGTTGCTTCCAAGATTTGGCTCAGTGATAAACTTCAAATTGAACAGGAACATTAACTGCAAATTAAAGTTTGTCCTCAAAGAATACAATAATTATGAAAGTTAATAGGACAAAATATACTGCTAATAGTTTGCCTGAAGTATTTTTCGCCTTTTAGTTTATTTTTCCTTTCAAATCTGTATTTTAGATTTATTCTTTTTACATTTTATTGCTGAGAAAAAATCTGTGACAATCAAAGTTAAAGAAAGGTTTAGGCTCGAGGAGACAGCTCAGTAGAATTCTATTGGGTAAAATCCCATTACTCTTTTTTTTACAAGATGCGTATCACAAATGTGTTCAGAAGAATAATCAGTGAACACTGACTTTCAAATCATGTTTATAAATCAATATTAAAGGGCCAGTGAGGTAGCTCAGCAGTCTGAACACCTGCTTAGGCAAGTTCAGGGATAGGGGTTTGATCACCTGCAATACGTGCTGAGCCAGCCCTGCCCCCTGGGTGCACTGAGCTGGCCAGTGAGACCAGGCATGGTGGCACATACTTGTAATCCCAGTGCTGGAAACAGTAGGGTCACTACGAGTCCCAAGCTGTGTAGTGAGGCTCTGTACCAAATCCATAAAAGGTCAATCAACCAATATATCAATGAATCAAGCAACATTAAAAATCTAAAGTGAAAAAAATAGAATATATAATAAAAGGGGCTGGGGATATAGCTCAATGGAATAAGCACTTCCCTGGCAGGTACAAGGGCCTGAGTTCAATCCCAGGTTCTGTGAGAGAAAAAAAAAAAAAAGTAAAAGGAGAATATAAAAATTTAAAGTGAATATGACAACAACTTGTTATGAGAAAGGACAAAAAAGAACAAGTGCCATGGTAATGAAAGCATTTACCGTATTAAATATTCATCATATTTTAGTTATTATGAGAAATAATTTTCCTTGCATCAAAATGTCCAAGATAGCTAGATCCGCGTGCTGTGCTGGCACTGCCCTTTGGCACACTGAGCTGGCGATGGAGTCCTGGCATGGTGGTGCACACCTGTAATCCCAGTACCAAGGAGGCAGAAATCAGGATGATCACTATGAGTCAGGCTGTGTAGGGAAATCCTGCCCCACTAAAAAAAAAAAAAAAAAAAAAAAAAAAAAACACTTAAAAAATATCCAAGATACTAGATGAACATTATATTGTTACATCAAAATTTTTAAATGACAAAACTGAATTCAATAGTTAGCAATTAGGACACAGTGGCATAGTGCCTGCCTGGCAAGTGTAAGGTCAAAGCTCAACTCCCAGTAACAATAACAACAACAAAATACATAATATTGTAATACTATATATATATATATATATATATATATATATATATATATATATATAGTACTATATATAAATTTAGTAATTCCGCTAAAGTTATAAAGCCAATACTATGAATGCTGTAATTTGAACATTTAAAATAATGTCAGATTAAGTACGACTTCTTGCATGAGCCAAGTATCTAAATCTATCCAGTGAAAGTGCTGAGTGTAGAGGAAGGGCTGAAGATGTAAGATACAGGAAACAGGCAGAGCAGGAAATCAGTGCTTCTGTGCTCTTGTTCACTCGATAAATCTTTACTCTCTATCTGACATATGCCACAATCTATATTGGAAGATAAAACTTCATTGCACTAAAGTAGGTAGTACATGACCTAGTAATTACCCTTTCAAATATGACACTGGATTCATGGCTGTCTCGTGAGCAACCATTAACCTTTTTTGAAGATAGAAATATAAATGAAAATAACTATGAAAGGACTACTCCAACAGAGGTATATAATTTTTTAAAAAGTATTAAAGGGGAGTGTCACAGAAATGCAAAACCATTAATATAGGGCAGGGTCAGAATTTTAACTATTGGAAAAGAAAACTTTTGAAGAAACTCTAAAAATTATAATAAATATCTGTAATAGAACTAAAATATATTGAGTTCCCAGTTCCACCAAAAAGACTACACAATTCTGCAATCATATACAAAGAGAACAAATGAGAAAGAGTGAAAAAAAAACTCACTTGAAATTAGAAATATAATTCGTACTGTAAAATGGTACAATATTAAAACAAAAGCAGCTTAATAATGCTGAGAATCTAGAAATTCCAAGATTGTGGTCTTTAGTTAAAATTTTCCTTCATCATAAAAGAAAGGAGTTATTTCATGAGAAAAGCACATTTATTTCAGCACACTTTTTTTTTTTTTTTACCAGAAACTCATGAATCAACACAAAATAAAAATTAGAGAAAATATATTTGGTGTATAACAAGAACCACACAAGTGCCCAGAGTTAGAACACATTTCCAAATTTTATAATCAAAATAACTGTTACCAATATTCCCATCCCCTTTTCCATGGAAGGATTTGAGAAGTTTCTGGATTGCTTTATTCAAACAGTTTGGTATTTCCAGAACGTACATATTCCTCCCACATTTTTTATTTTGTTTTAAGAGAAGAAAAAAAAAAAAAAAAAAACAAGGACAAAGACAAAAAGAAAGCAACATAAAATAAAAATAGTGCAGTATTTCAAAACAGAAATAGAAAATTAAAAATTGTTGTTATATTACATGTTTATATCATTAAACTTGTTGCTCAGATTAGCAGTTGTAGGCATGCAAGATCAATTAAACAATTAAACAGTAACCCTTCCTTCCAATAAGACATTAGAAGCAATACACAATTAAAAAAAAAAAAAACTGAAAGGTATTTGGAGCCAGGTAGATAGCTCGGCTGTCTAAGCGCCTGCCTGGTAAGCACAAAGACCCAGGTTTAATCCTGGGTACTGCCATGCTGTTCCAGCCCGGAGCCTAGCCAGCAACTCAAATGACACGTGGTGGAGAACTGCTGTAATCCCAGTGCTGGGGAGGCTGAGACAGGAGGATCACTGAGTCTGAGCTGCATAGCAAGCCCCTTTATCAAATCAATAAATAAAAGGTTGAACAATAATTATCGTAAAAGTGTAAAGTATTCAGGGATGATTGTAACATTGCCAATTTCTGTCTTCAGTGTAGTTCCTCAGATTACAGATATTAACATATATAATTGGTTGACGGGAAAAACTGAAACATTAACTGCTGCCTTCAAAAACCTGATAGAAATTTGTAGCACAGTCAACCGTAAAGAAAAACAAACTTGAGGCCTTTGTAGTTTAATGGATGCTGCTAGAAACCATACTATACTGTTTCACAGAAAACTTTAATGACCTTTTAAATGAGTTCATCTAATATATTTTGTATAGTCCTGCATAGCTAGCATTTTGAGAGCTCTTCACTCTATCCACGACATATAGAAACTTCTCTTGCCTTCTGGATTATGCTCTTTACTACTTTCTGTATGCTATGTCTGGAGCATACAGAAAGAATGTTAGAATATTAGAATATTTCCAGTTTGTATAACTGGCAAATATTTTACTTTTTAAGGGTATTTTTGTTTGTCTTTTTACTTTTACTTTTCAAATGTATGTTTGGTAAGAATAAAATTCAGAGGACAGATTTTTTTTTGGACAATTTAAGTTTGTAAATAATTTATTTACAGGGGCTGGGGAGATGATTCAATGGAATAAGCACTTCCCTGGCAAGCACAAGGACCTATGTTCAATCCCTGGTTGTTCCAATGTGCAGTCTATTATTAATATCATAGTATGTATTTATTTCAGAAATATTTCTCTAAAATTTGCTGTCTATATCTTTGTATTTCAATATTTGTCTCCATTTTTAATATGTTATATATCCATTGATTTTCAGTAAAATTAATGAAAAAGAGAAACCATATTAATATGATATATATCCATTGATTTTCAGTAAAATTAATGAAAAAAGATAAACCATACTCATCAGTGAAATAAATCAGACCCACATGTGTAAGTACCATATTATGGAGATAGTCTAAGAGCCTAAAGGATGAAATAAAATCTGAAAGGTACAATGGATATAGTAAAATAGAAAGAAAGTGAACATAAGGATTAAACAATTGAGATGAGGGAAAGACAAAAGATAGGGAAAATGGAATGGGAAAAAAATCATGTAAGTATATATACAGCAAAGCTAATATTAACCCACATTCTTTAAATAATCTTGGATTATTTATAATAGCACATAAAACTTAAATGTTATGTACATAGTATTATACTGTGTTCTTATGGAATTATGGCAAGAAAATAATGTAGATCTCAGCAACATGGGTTTTATTTTTCAACTATTTCTAATCAGTGTGTGATTGTCTCAATGCATGAGAAGCTCAGACACTGGAAGAACTAATTGTATGAAGTTGGACTCCCAAAATCAGCTTCTAACCCACTCTATATTCTTCCTGTTGATTAGAGAATTGTGCTACAATGAAATTTTAGGAAGGAATGATATTGCAAAATGAAATCAGTCTTTCAGTTTCGATCTTGTAGTACCTGCTTGAATTAATTGCAAGTATCACTTTGAAACTAAAATTAAAACGTTTTCCTTACATTTATTTCTCTTATGGTAATATTATGTGCCATATTGGACAAGAACAGAGTGCAAACATGCATTTGCTTAGAAAATACATCCATAGTACCTTATTGCATCTTTGAACTCATATAATGAGATCCATAAAAATTTGAATTATTCATATAGCCTATGCTTAGAAATATTATGAGATATATTTGTTTAATTGCCAAATAATTCAGACTTCAGTTGCTCAAGTAGGAAGTATGATTGTTACTGAGTATATTATCAGTAATATACACCAACAATAAATAATTTTAACAGTTTTAATTTCCTGGAGTGCATTTCTCTATGTTTCATAACAATAATTAATGAATTTATATAGCTATATCTAAGCATATGGTCCCCATCAAGCTGTGTAGAAAATTTGCCTGAACATTTAAAAATATTTTGTACTGATATTTTATCAATCAGATTGGAAAAGTATGGGGGTATAGGTATTTATGAAAGAATTTAAATGACTCTTACATAGCCACACCATTATCTTCAAATCAGCTCTTGAAAAGCATGCTTCTTCAAAACTTTAATATTATACAGCTAAAAAGGAAATATTTTAAATCTAAGGCTCAGATGTACTAATGGAAATTTTAAATTATTATTTTCATAATTATCTAATATACAATAGGTGATCATACCAGTGGTAGGTTATTTGATTAATGTCAAAAGGTCATTGTAAACAAAATACTAGTATTGCTATTTTTGAATGGGAGCCTGTGAAAGGCTGAATTATAAGGGAAAGGGAATAAAGCATAGTTTTAGCTTCACTTATAATATGTTCCCTATTGCATATGTGTTATAACTTACTTTATAAAAATAATTCTTGTTTAAAAAAAGACTAGTGTACTTCTTTACAAAAATCCCTACTCTAAGAGATAGATAAATAGATAGATAGATAGATAGATAGATAGATAGATAGATAGATAGATAGATAGACAGACAGACACATATTATATGGAAGGTGATTAGATCACAGCAGTACTAACCTAACCAGTGGAATATTCCATTCATGAGTTTATAGCTGAATGTGCACATAAGCGAAGGGGATATTTTGCAGGTGGATCATTGGCAGCATGGTGGAGTGGTAGGTACCCTTTCTCTGTGCACTTCCTTTCTCTGCTTCTGACTTCCAGGTGTTAAGAAACTTGGTTTTGGAACTACATTCACATGGACTGAATCCTTCAAACCTATGAGTCAAATTCAACAGCTTCTGTTTTAAGTTATAGATGTCATTTAAATTCTTCCAGTGATAAGAGGACTAAAGCATACCATACTGATTATAATTTCATTGAGAATTATCAAGAAATTTATAATGAAAGCCAACAAGTCCAAATTCCTAGGAATAATCTCATGTAACATATACAATTTCTTCATGTAGAAAACTGCAAAATATATCTCAATGAGGCTGTTACCTTGGACTGTAATCTTGGGATGCTGAGGTAGGAAGATTACTGTGAGTTCAAAGCCAGCCTGGGCTACAAAGTGAGTTCAACGGAAGCTTGGATTGCACAGTGAAACCATGTTTTGCAATGAAAAAAATACATATCCAAATAAGTAGATTAATATTCTCTTTATATATTAAAACATTAGCAATATAAGATGTTACTTGTCCAATTCTCTTCTACAGTTTGAGTTGAATATAATCAAACTCAACTGTATTTTTGCAAAACTGTTGATTTTAAAAATTCATCTAGAAATTTATGTTGCCATGAGTTAGAGGGAAAAATAGAATAGGAAATTTAAGAGAACATTGAATGTTATTATTCATAAAATTTCCAGAGGTTATACCATGTTCATAATTTCCTAAGGTGTAACTATGAGTATGGAATATAACAGTATGGTTTTCTTGAAATTTTCTAAGATAATCATTTTAGTGTTCCAGCTGCACTGTACACAGAGCGGCAACTGTGTGTTGTAAAGGATGCTTTGATTCACTTCATTGTGGTAACCATCACACAGCATGACAACCATCATGTTCTAAACCTTGATAACAGTATAAACACTCTTTGTCAATTAAACCTTAGTAAAACTGAAAAGTTTCTGATGAATCTGTAGTGATTAGAGTAAAATGGTCAAGGAGATTATGGGGCCACAGAGGAAAGTGATCAACGATGTAGAGTGCCTAAGGAGAGTCACTTAGAGAGAAAACATTCTCTCAGGCTTTCGTGGAGAGCAAATTGCTCAAGCAATGGCTGGGACTCATCCACATGGTTGACATTGACAAAGAATCTACAAACTGTGTTATAGGGCTTCAGGGTAAGTCCTGAGGGAATTTGACTGACCTTTCCAGAAACAAAAGTTACATTTCTTGTTATATAGATCTTGCTTTATCTTGATCTTAACCATCCAGCAGAAAAGTATAAAAATGAGGTATAAAAAATAAAGCCATATTAATATACTGAGCTATAAATTGCTCAAGTCAACAACATTTGTCATTGTCAGTCCTACAGGTAACCCACTCCTCTGAACTATATTAGAATATTTTGCTGAATTCTCACACCTACAATATTTAAATGACAGTAGAATACCCTTGTCTGACAAAATTAAACAGAACAAAGGGATACAAATGAAGGAGCATTTTGTATTTATGTATACAAAATAGTATAGATATACAGCTACTTTCTCTTAATTAAATGAATAGAAAAATTTGTACTAATAGTGTTTGTGGACAGGATATCATGTGTGCATCTTGCACTATGAACAACCACTAAGAAAAAAAATGCAATGTATTAATTATTGAAGCTGTCTTACTATGCAGCTTTGAAACTCTCATTGCTATTTGTTTCTCAATAAAATTATTAGAAAAAAGAATAAAATGGTTATTACACAAAAGCAGAGGTCTCAACAAAGTAACTGATTGGAGTGCACAAATGCATTCGTGAAATCCATCTAATAATAAATTTTTGCCCAGGATTTTCCAAGGATCACAGTGGCCAAACATTCAGAGACTGACCCAAAGGCTCTTAACAGCATACTTCCCTTCCCTCTTACTTTCAGTTGCTAGGGCTGCACTGTGCTCTGAAACTTCTTTCCTCATTCCCTTGCTCCCTGGTCTTAAACTTCATTGGCATTTCCTCAATAATTTTTGTACCTCCAATGTGAGTATGGTTTTTTGCATGTGGGATGAACTATGTTGTTATAAGGATGGTCTTATGGTTTAAAATAATGCATATGGCTGTTTATGAGAGATAATAATTGAAGAATACTCCCAGAAGTGCATATTAATATGTCCTTTTTCCGGCAACTGAAGTACTTTGTTTTTAGTCATAATCACTGAGATAAAATTGCATTTGAGTTTATAGAAATTCACCAGTATAAATCAAGGTAGTCTTTATAAAAAGAGGTGAATTAAAACCAGCCAATGGATACTATGTTCCAATTATAATAATTAAAGTAAAAAATATCTTGTAGGTTGCAAGGTATTTGTACATAATACATTTGAAATCCATTGTTGTTATACCAGATTACTGGAATGCCATTATTTAAAACAACATTCAACTTTTATCCTATTGTTCTATAAATCAGAAACCTAACAGATCATTATATTATTTTCTTAGGAACTAGCAAAACCAGAATCAAAATCATCCCACCAAGCTGCATCTGTATGTTGTGGAGGATGTTTCCAAATAATTTCATGTTACTAAAACTATCCAGTTTCTAGCATGTGTAGGACCTACAGTTTCATCTTTTCTCAGTTTTATTTTCTTGGTGGCTGCTAGGCTAACATGTGTGATAAGAACCCAAAACCACACACCCTTCTGTCTCCATCTAAACAGCAACACAAGCACATTGAGTGTTCCCTGTATGTTAAATGATTTCATTCATTTATTTATGTACTTATTTATTTACGTACATCATCTCACTATACAGCTCGGACTCCTGATTTCTACCTCCCTAATGCCGGGATTACAGGCTCGCACCACCATGCTGAGATTCCATCAGTGGCTCAGCGCGCCCGGGGCGGGGCAGTCATGGCATGCAGTGGCCCCTGCACTTACCTAACCAAGCACTTAGTTTGCTGAGCCATATCGCTGGCCCTTATTTTATTTTATTTTTAAAGAATATAAATTTCCTTTTCTAATTACATATATCCTATTGTATCTCTTGCTTGCAGTGTCCTGGGTTAGTATCTAGTCAGTAAATATGTACTAAATGATTGACCACGTAAATCATTACCTCTAGGAGAACGTCTGTAGTACTAATTTCAGTTTTCATTATAATTTATCTCTCTAGACTTACACTGTTGAATATAAAAAAAAAGTAAGATATCTCATGAATACCTTTAATAGATGCTTTTGAAATAATAGTATAGACATTTTAGCTAAAATCAATAAAATGAACATACTTGCTTCTTTTTAATTATTTTTATGTAGTTCGTTTAATTAAGCATGTCTCTCATTAAGTATGTGTATCTTGAACATTTGTGCTCTGAAACAATAAAGCAAGAGGTAATTTCCCACTTGCCCTTTTATATACTAATGTTCATATATCAAGAATTTTTTTTCCATGCTATTTGGAGATCACCTGAGACCCTACTTAAAAATAAATAACCTCTTCCCTCATTATGTATCTTTAATTAGCTAAAGATGTTAAAAACACATGGAAGCTAACAAAATAAAGGTTGAAAATTTATTTGAGTCTAAGACATTGAAGTGCCAGCTATAATCTGATTTGCTTTATTCTCTATACTTCAGATTCTTCCAGAGATCATTTCTTCTCTCCTCCAAGGTCTGACAAACTGACCTCAGTGTTCAATTCAAAAGTAGCTTTGTGCTTGGATCAGGGTTGCCTGGCACAGGGGAAAATGAGCACTGGGCTATTAATATGCAAAGGAGGGCACCGGGCTAGATGAAAGAGGAGAGGATTTTGGCCAGCTATGCCAAATTCCCACTGTTTAACTGAAACAAAATATTAAGGAATTTGTGGAAGAGAGGTTATAAATGATCAAGAGTTAAAAAAGGATGTAGTGGGAAGGGTGTAAAAATAATATTCCAGAGCATTTTATTTCATCACTTACACTTATTTTTATAAAGCCCTCAATAATAGCAAAAGGCTCAGCATGACATTTTTGCTTCAAGCAAAATGAACTGTGATAAAACTTATGTTGGAAATTTGTGTATGTTTTAGAAAACTAATAAAAGTGACCCAATGACTAAGAAAACTTGAGTAGCACATATCTGAGGGAACAGCATTGGTAGACAAGTTATTTTTTATTTTGAAATACTTTAATATAAGGATTATGCTGATTCAATGCAACTAAGTTCTTAAAAGGATAATATTTATGATTATACTATGAAAGAAAAAAATTGATATTTAAATCTTTGTAAAATAAATACTTGAATGCAAATTCAGCTTCTTACGTATTTCAACTACATAACTAAATAGTATTTCCCTTGCTATTTTTCCAATCACCTTCATATGTTTTGAACTATAATTGTTTACATATAGGTTAGACATAAATGTAATAATTCTTAGGAGTTTCATGATATCAGTACAATAGCTCTAGATGAGTAGTGAGGTAGAAAAAAGAAACAAATGTAAGTAGAATACAAACAAGGAAAATCATAATTTAGAATTGTAGTATTAAGAAAGTTATGACTTAAGAAAAACATCATAGTTACCCAAGGTTCTAAGTGTTTTCTCTTCTTCCAGAAAGAAATCTAAGAGCCTTCAGGATTCATTAAGCCTACAGCATGGATCCTTCCTTGTTGACACCTGACAAGATGCCTGCCACCCATGAACTGAGCCTGTGTATACTACAATAGATGAAAAAAAAATAGATGAAAACATCCACAGATTCCCATCTCTGAAATGCCATCTGTACCCAGCCTCAGGCCACAGGGCCTGTCACCTCTGAGCATGTGCACTGCATGGGGGCACCTACCACTTCTGGCCTGGAAGTCTTCCTAAACCTCTGCCTGAGGCATCCTAAGAATTATTTTTCTTTGTTGTGGTAAAAGTCAGTGAACTAACTCCATGGGTAAGATGAGCCTGGTTGCCAAAAGGAACCTTCTCAGATCCCATCTGGTGACAAAAAGAAATTTGCATTTACACACTATGTATGCATGTGTTTTTCTGAATGAAAAATCGTTTTCAATAGAACATTCCCATGTCCTTAATTTACATAGAGAAAGACTTCTGAATCACTGTTATGAAGAATGGAAACACAAACACACCTTCCTAAGTAGATAACATTAAAAATGTGGAATACATCATTCCACTCAATTTTTTGGAAAATGATAGGAAAAACTATAATCAAGAAAGACATTTGAAAGTAAAAAGTAAAGAAAGAAGGAAGGAAGGGAAGAACAATATACGCAGGATGGTTTGGATAATTGTGCTACTAATTTCTGCTGATCTATTGAAAGGAATAGTTAGTACTTATTTGTTTTCGTCTTTGTAATTTTTTGACCGATTTTGTATGCTTATATCTGGTAATCTGAACAACTATGTTGAAGACAACAATATGTAATATAACAATAATTATTAAATTCCTATCCTTGTGCTTAGTGAAATTCTGCATCATTTCTAATGTTTTATTTTACTATTTTTTATTCTCTTTTTTGTTTTAAGTGTTCTTTTTCTTCCTGTTGTTCTTTATTCATTTGGTACAGAGTCTCACTACGCAGCTCAGATTCCTAGTGATCCTCCTGCCTGAGATTACTGGTGCTGGGATTACAGGTGTGCACCACCACGCCTGGTTTCGGTGGCTGACTCTGCACAGGGCCCTGAAGGCATGCAGTATCACAAACCTGGGTGTTTGTGCTTGGCAAGCATTCACTTAGACTGCTGAGCTATCTCCTGGCCATCTCTTTAAAAAGTAAACATGAGGCCAGTCAACTAGCTCAATGGATTAAAGTGCCTGCAAGCCAGCTCAGGGCCCCGGGTTTGATTCCTGGGCCTTCTCTGCTGGCTCCACCCCCAAAGCATGCTGAGAGGGTAATTGAGACTGGGTATGGTTATGCCCCCCTGTAATCCCAGCTGTTGGAAAGCTGTAAACAGGCAGATCACTGCAAGTCTGATATAGTAGTGAGCCCCTAAACACCCTGTAGACCCTTCCCTAAAATAAAAAATAAATAAATAAATAGAATAAAAATTATTTAAACATTTTCAAAGAAAAAGAAAGTAGTGACTTATTTTTTATAAAAAATAGTTAATTTGATGTGATGTTGGATTGGCTCTTAAAAGAATAAGAATAAATGGGGTCAGGGAAATGGCTCCGTGAAATAAGTGCTTCCCTGGCAAGCACAAGGACCCGAGTTCAATTCCCAGTTCTGACAAAATTAAAAAAAATAAAAAACAATAATGATAACAGTCCATTCTCAGACACTTTTTCTTTTTTTTTTTTTTTTATAATTTTAGGGAAGGGTCTACCTGGTACTCAGGGTGTCACTATTACATCAGACTAGTGATCCCCCTATTTACAGCCTCCCATGAGCTGGGATTACAGAGGCATGGCCCCACGCCCAGTCTCAATTGCTGTCTCAGCGTGCCCAGAGAGCAGGGCCAGGATGACAGGCCCCAACCCCTCCGGCTTACAAGTGCTTTAATCCGCTATTTTGTCAGCCCTTTCATACTCAGATTTTGAAAGAAAAGAAAAAGCTATAATCAAATAGGGCAAAATCAATACATACATACACAGTCGATAAGAGCTGATTATTTTAAATATAGGAGCGAGGTCATTGCATGCTAATAATATTAATATTTCCCTGACATTTTATTTTTTTAGATAATAGAAATAATTCAAATTGAGTTAAATAAACATAAAACTTAAATCAAATATGAGAAAAATCAATAGGAAATAGTTCTATGTATAAAGAATTCCTTTAATGTCTTAAGAATACATGATTAATCAATTTTTTTGATTGAACTCGGGCCCTTGTGCTTGCCAGGGAAGTGCTTATTCCTCTTAGCTATCTCCCTAGCCCCTATTAATCAATTTTTAAATTAATTTAATTGAGAAAGAAATAGCACTGAGACAGTTTTGAAACAGGTTAATAGGACAACTACCTTAATTAATACAATGCATACTGTTGTCTTCATAGTAGTTATTCATAGTACAAGAGGCAGACATGATATCTTGTCAACAGTATTAGTACAAACCTTTCTTCTTATTGAAGTAAGAGAAAGTAGCTATGTATCTATCCTATTTTGTATATGCATATATTTATTTATATATATTTCACTACAAAATGGTCCTTCATTTTTATCTCCTTATTTTTTTTTTAGCTTTATCAGAGATGGGTATTCCATTGCTTTTCAAATATTGTAGGTGTGTGAATTCAGCAAATGATCCAATACAGTCCAGTAGTCCATAATAGTAATGGGTTATCTGTAGGACTGGCAATGCCAGGAGTTGTTGGCTTGAGCCTATTACAGCTCAGCTGTAATACTAATATGGCCTTACTTTTTATACCTCGTTTTTATACTTTTCGGCTGGATGGCAAATTGGTCAAGCAATGGCTGTGACTCATTCACATGGCTGACACTGACAAAAGATCTACAAACTGCTGTACATTGTTTCAGCTTAAATCCTCAGAAGATTTGACTAACCTTGTCAGATACAGAAGTTACATTTTTTGTTATATAGGTCTTGCTTTGTCTTAGTCTCAACAATGATTAATCAATGAGAATTTTTCTCTAATATTCAAAATCAGTAACTTTTAAAAATGTAACTAAAAGGTTGCAAAATCTTTAAAAAGATAAGATTATGATAGTAGTTATGTTTTGCATTTTTATTAAATATAATTTAATATATTATTTAAAATATAGTGAACCACATTTTATTAAAATTCTTTAAAATATTTGTATTCAAATGACTCTCATTCAAGAGGGTGAAGTTTCCATGTTTTGTGAAAATTTGTTTGTTTGTTTGTTTTTGGTGGAACCAGGGATTGAACTCAGGCCCTTGCACTTGCCAGGGAAGTGCTTATTCCATCCTGCCATCTCCCTGGCCCTGTTTTGTGAAAATTGCAAGGTTTTCTTATTGTTTTTATTTTTTTTCTGGGGGAGACTTCCCTACTCCTCTAAGCACATGAGATGGCTGGTTCTATAATAACTGCCTTGCATAATAAAATCCCCTTCAGTTCACAAACCCCAGTGCCAGGGGTTGGATGTAATAGAAGAAAACTAAGATAGTGCCTCTCTGTGGGTATGAGGCATTAGCTTATTTTTGTATTTCTGTACCTCTTTATTTAAGATTTTAACTTGTGTTTTTTTAGGCAGCGAGCAAACATTAAAGCAAATAACAATGACACACAAAGGCTGGCGAGATAGCTCAGTGGACTAAGCACTTGTTTTGGCAAGTGCAGGAACCAGGGTTCTTTCCCTGGTCCCACATTCTATGCCAGCCCTGCTGCTGGGGCGCACTGAGGCAGCCATATCCCACTCCTGGAGAGGCTGAAAACAGGAGGCTCACTGTAAGTCCTAGCTGAGTAGTGAGACACTGTACCAAATACACAAATGAAAAACAAAACAAAATAAGAATGACTCTTAAGGAGCTGAGTGTTTCTGCAAACTTCAGACAAACTTTGTCAATTAGATAGTAATAAAGATTTGCTATACCCTAAATTTACAAAACAAAAATTATTGAATATAATATGTCTGCAAAAATTCTGTATTTCTTAGTTTTGTTTTTTTGGTTTTGTTTTGTTTTGGGTGGAACCAGGTACTGAACTCAGAATCTTGTGCTTGCCAGGCAAGCCCTTATTCTCCTGAGCCATCTCTCTGGCCCCTATTCTGTATTTCTTGCTCATGTTGTAGACTATCATTGGTACGTATGTCCTGAATAGAGATTATTTAGGACAGCTGTAAGAACAAATAAGTCCTGAAATTAAAATTGATGAAAACAAACAATTTTCTTAGACACTTTCACATTGCTAAGACACAATGTCCATTACCTGTGATTTAAGAGGAGGTTCATTTGGTTCAAATTTTGTAACGTTTTAGTCAATAGATTCTGGATTGAAGGCAGAAGCTGCAAGTTGGAAGAGCTTACTAGGGAAGAAAGCTGCACATTGCTGTGGCTAGGAAAGAGAATTATGGGAGGAGCCAGGAAGAGGCATAGACCATTCCTTCACCAGCCTGCGCTGGCCAGACCCCACCTTCTAACTACAAGCTGGCTCTAAGGCCTTCCCATTCAAATCACCCTTCAAAGCCCATCTACCACTAGGAGGCTTCAAGAGAACACCTAGTGTGGACCATAGTGCCAATTCATGCAGAACTGCCAATGACAAGATCCTGAGTGTGAAAAGAATATGCAATGTTTTATAGAAGTTAGGTGTATGATCACACCAGCTGTAACCACATGAAGAACTGAGGACTGCAAGGGATTTACCTACTTTGTATATAGTATATATTATTAAGCTCACAAACAGGAATGTCCCAAGAATTTACATAAGTCATATATTTTATATATAATAGCTTAATGTTATTTTATTTTATTTTCTCCTCTTTCTGATTCCTAAATTTTATTTAACTTAGGCTATATTAACCAGAGTTAACTTCATCATACTGTTTAAAGTATAAAATGGTGAACATTGTCCAAGGATTTGAACTTCTGAGTATTGATTTGGCATGTGTATAGTTGCATATGAAATAGTTATGTCGTATTAGGTGGAAGTGGAGCTTTGCTGGTTTTATATGTGGATTTTGAATATGATCAAGCAGATGAATGTCCAAGCTGCTAGAGAACAGCTGGATTTTTGCACTCAGTTTTATGCATCAGTTTGTTTTTTTATTTTCCTGACTAGTCCATTAAACTGAAATCTAGGCATTGCAATGAATCAATGTGATTCAATTACAAGACTATATAAACTTTTAAACTCAAGTTTATAAGCTTAGTTCAATTAGTTTTCTCTGAATCTAATTAGGCTTAACTAAATCATTTGAAAGATTTCAAGATTAGTGTCAAAATTTCCAAAAATTAGGATAAATTCTCACTGCATAAGGAGACTTCAACTTATGTCCTGTGGTTTTGGCTTACCCTGACTATGCTCATCATCTGAACTATAATTTTAGATATCACTATTTCACTAGCCAGTCTCATTTTTCACACCACATAATTTCTACAAACACACACACACACACACACACACACAGAGATATTAGTGCTTCTCTGTGAATGAATTCAAAACAATACATTAGCAATTATATATTACTTGGATCATCTCTTTCAGTTTATTTATATTTATTTTATTTTATTTTTTGTGGAACCAGGGATTGAACTCAGGCCCTTGTACTTTCCAGGGAAGCACTTATTCCACTGAGCCATCTCCCTGGGCCTCTTTCAGTTTATATCAAAATAAATTATTATGTCTTAAAATCTTTTCTCACTTATTAATGCGGCATGCAGAATGTTCTCAATTAGAACTTATTAGAACACTTTTTTTGAAAAATGTATCAACATATTCTATTTTATCTGCTATTCAACTGGGAAATGTATTTCCTTTTTGTTATATTCTTATAAGTAAAATTTCTGCTCTGCAATGTAATTCTTTAGAATGTTGGAACTATATGAGCAGACTGTTTTATTTTTCTAATTCTCAAAATTCCAATCGACACATAGTGAATGTGCTCAATTTTTTGAGATTCGATGTATGAATAATTAACAATTAAATCAGGTTAGTTAAGATACATTTCATCTCAAATATTTGTCACTATTTATGGTAAAACTCAACATTCTTTCCTCTATTTTGAAATATACATCACCATTAACTAAAGACACTCTATTACGGCGACAGAGATGACCAGAATTTATCTTCCCCATCTGATGGCAAATTTCCCCAATTATTCTCCTTCTCTCGTCCCCCATAGTGACAAGACATGGCAACCATTCTTTATTTCCCTAAGATAAATACTTTTAGAGTCCACATGTAAACAAATTATGTGGTGTTTGTTCACCGTCTTCGTAATTTAACATAAAGGTGGCTAGATTAATTCACCTCCCAGAGGATGGAATTTTATTACTGTGTGGACAAAGTTTATTCTTCTGTGTTTATATCATGCTTTGTCTCCTCTCCATCTGTTGATGGGCATGAGGTTCATTTACAGATCTTGGCCCTGGAGGGTAGTGCAGCAATAAACTTAGTGATGTGTATGTCTCTTTGACATGCTGATTTCATTTCCTTTGCATATAAATCCAGTATTGAAATTGCTTGATCATGCAATAGTGATATTTTTAATATTTTGATAATATATGGAACTGTTTTCTGTAATGCATTTAGTAATCTAATTTATTAGTTAAATTTATGACAGTATATTACATTTCCATTTTCTTCACACTGTCATCAGGGCTTGGCTTTTGTCCTTTTTTTGTAACAGTCGATCTAACTACAATCAGATGATATCTCGTGATGGTTTTCAATTGAATTTCCATGATGATGTTATATTCAGCAGGTTTTATAGAGGTGTTGGCTATTTGTATACCTTTTTTAATGACAGGCATACTCAATTAAGCCTTTTATTCATTTATAAACCAAACAGATTTCAGCTTCCCCATCTGATGGCAAATTTCCCCAATTATTATGTGTGCTGATATTAATCACTTTTTTTGCTTAGAATGCATCCTACTGCAGTTAGGCTTTCGAAGTTTCCATATTTTTACCCTTTAAAAAAGTCCTGAGCATTTTCTTCTCATTTCTGAATATCTATGACATACTTTGGTCCTTATTTACACTCCCAGTTTCTCACACTGAGAAATATTGTGGTACTGAAACAAGTGTGTTAGATTCATTCCACTGAAGTGTTCTCAAGGTTCTAGGTGCAAGTATTTATCTAGAAATGCTTCAGTTTTATCCTTCTTTGCAGCAGAGTAGTACTCCATTTTATACAAATGACACATTGTTTTTATTTATTCATCTTTGATGGGCATTTATTCTGTTTCCACACTATTACAAATCATAGTACTTAAACAAAAATGTGCATATGTTGTGGTATGGTGGTTAAATACTTCTAAGAATATATTAGAAAGGGGGAAAACTGGGTCAAATGGAAAATTTAGTTCCAGTATTTTGAGGAATCTCTACTTTGATTTCCACATGCATCAGTCCACTTTCCCACAAACAGTAGAGAGGAATTCCACTCTCCATAAAACCCCATCAATATTTACTATTGGTTCATTTCTTGATGATAACCAGTTTTACTACAGTGATAAAATCTGTGTTGTTTTTAATTTGCATCTCTTGAATAACCAATGATGTTAAGTATATATATATATATACTTAACATCATTATATATATTTTTTCAATTATACTTTGTTGCCTAAGAACTATCTATTTTTTTTTTCAAATGCCCATTTTGGATTAGATCTTTACATTTGGAGAGTAGGTCTAATTTTATTTTGTTATTCTCTATATATTCTATATATTAATCCTTTGTCTGAAAAGCAGATAGCAAAATTTTCCCTCTCTTTGGATTGTATCTTCATTTTGTTGCTTCTTTATTTTGTCTTACAAAGTCTCTTTCACAGGTTGAGATCCCATTTGTTGATACCTTATATTATTTCCTGTTGGGTCTAGATTTTATTCATAAAATCTTTACCTACACTTACATCTTCAGGAGTCCTACCTATTCTATCTTTCAATAGATTTAGGGTTTTGATTTTAATATCCAAATCATGGTTGTGAAAGAAAATTATGGTTTTGAAAATTGTGGTTTTATCAATGTCTTTCTCAATGAGATTGTTATATGCGCAAAGAATACTTTTGAACTTTGAAGGGGAGAGTAGAGAAAGACAGAGAGGAAAAAAGAGAAGAGAATGAAAAAATAAAAACACAACTTATAAACAAGAAAGGGAAGAAGGGTTGAAAGAAGGTGTTTGAGGGAAAAATAATTAAGATATATTATGCACAGGTATGAAATCCCCATGATGAGTGGGATCAGAATGTACATTTAAAGTGTACTGGGACTGAGGAGTTGGCTCAGTAGAGTAAGCAATTCCCTGGCAAGTGCAAGGACCTGAGTTCAATCCCTGGTTCAACCAAAAAAAAAAAAAAAAAAGTATACCAGAACTACCAAGAAATATAACCTTGAGGGATGTACTAATTTAAATTGCTCCCATGTGGTCAACAAAATCTGTTTCTTAATTGTTGGCCAAAAAAAAAAAAAAAAAAGGTTTCTTTCCACTCATTTTTGAAGAGCAGACAATTCGGAGATCAAGTTCTAAATCCATAAATCACATGGTAGCAGAGGGATAGTGTTAGGGTTTTTAGCACAGCAGAAAGACAAAAGAAAAGACAGGCATTTACTGAGGACGATGAGTATCACAGGAAAATGGTGGGCATCCTCTGACTTGAGACATGGAGGAGCTGGGGAACTTGGGCTATGTGGACCTTCTCTCAGGGCAGAGTTTGAGTGGGTTCTCGGTGAGCCATAAGGAGCTGATTGGTGATTTTTCTTTTTATGCGGGAAGGATAAAAAGAAGTTGTATTCAGGGCCAAGGGGAGTAGACAGTGAAAGTGGTCATGGGGAAGAAAGGCTGTAGTTTTTAGGCTTCAGCCATGTTAGACCACAGTGGCACAGTAATTCGTACTCGGGCCGGACAGAGCACAAACACATATTCAGGAAAACTGTGAGAAGCTATGGCTTTACTTGGGCCTTTTTTCCTTCTGTCATATGCAACGTAAGTTCATAATATTTTATTTTTTATTTTTATTTATTTTTTGCAGAAAGTTAACATTTTTATTCCAAGGTTAATAATGGGGATACCAGGATCGGGCCAAATCACATTCAAAATGCAGCAGTGTACACCTGTCAAAGGTGGGCACTCCATTGTTATTCAACTAACTTAGGTGCTTGAACTCAACAACACAATCCAACACAATCCAGCATTGCACACCAATAGTGAGTTATTCAAAGAAGTTGTTGACCATAGCCATTTACAGCTCAGCTTAATATTATGGCCCCATGATGTATACTTCATTTTTATACTTTTCTGCTGGATGGTTAAGACCTAGATAGATCAAGACTTATATACCAACACATGTACTTTATGTTTCTTATGTGGTCAGTGAAGTCCTCTCAGGGTTTATCTTGTAGTCCTGTACATTGTTCTGTAGATCCTTTGTCTGTGTCACCCATGTGGATGAGTCACGGCTAATGCTTGACCAGTTTGCTCTCTGTGAGAGCCAAAGGAAGGGGTATAGAAAGAAAAAATCATGATGTGTGTGTATAGACAGTACAGTTGGGATAGATAATGCTGTGCTTCTACGTAATCCTATGAGAGGCAAGATTTGCACTGATGGTGGTTGGACAGGATATTATGTCTGTTTCTAGTCATCCACTAGGAAAATAATTTTTGAATTTTTGATATAGTTCAGGTATAAAAAATAAGATAATTAAACAGCTATACTCTTAATTTACTGATAAGAGACATCTGCTATAATAATGTCTGTAAGTATAATATCATGCATGCACCTTGAACGATACCAAAACAGTTTGCAGTGTATTAATTTATCAAATCTGTCTTAAAGGTGTCTTAAAACTGTCTGATTGATATTTGTGCTTCAGTAAAATGAAAAATAAATTAAAAAATAAAAACAAACAAACAAAAAAAGTGCAGCAGTGCAAACATTAAGTCTTGTAGTGCCTGATGCAGCATCTGAGGCAATTTGTGGCACACTGTGAACTCCTAAGTGCTTAGTTGGCTCTTCCTTTACTGCACTGCTGGTGGTTGTAGCTCCCATGGCTCCTCTCTTGGGCCCACTCTGATTCCTCCTTGCAGTTTTCCTCAGACAATCCACATCTCTGGCTTCTCAAAACTCCTGTGGTCTCCACTGCACCTTTGGCTTCATCCTCACAGTTTCACACATTACCCTCCCAGGGGCACACTGCCTGGCTTCCCCGGCCTTCTGAAATTTGGGTGGAAGCCTTCTTAACCTCAGAATTCATAATGTTTTAAAAGCAGAAAATCCTCATTTTGCTTCTGTGGGCAGTTTTGCAGTTGAAGGCAGACAGTGTTTCCCAACCATAAGGAGACTGATGATGTGGGTATGACCTCTTACCACCACATCTCCATTCATTCAGGAAGGACTATGGTAAAGATCAGATAGATCCTACCAGGTCGCACCCTCAGTTTGACCTCTACTCACCCAATCACTCCACCTCACAATGAGCCAGCAATTGACCTATAATCCAATCACCTCACCAAGCTCCACATAGGAATACAAGAGACCCTTGTGGTACATTTATCTGTAAAAATATCATTTCCCCACAGCCAGCAAAAGACATACTCATGTCTTTTTGTGCAAAATGCATCTAGTCTATTCCTCAGAGTAAGTAAAGTAGCAACAATTTTGGGACTGCTAAAAAGTTCAAGCCTGAAGTCTTCTTCAAGACCTATGGTAAACTCTTAGCTGTGATCATCTGTAAAAATCAGAAGGAAAATTATACATTTCTAGGTACAATGACACAGGATAAATATTCCCATTCTAAGAAGAAGAGAGAAGGGGATACAAAGTACTAGGACCAGAGCAAGAAAGAAGCCCACCAGAGCAAATCATAAACTCTGTCACTCCATGTCCACCACATAAGAGAAATTTTGATATGTGGACTCCAGAGGGCTTGGGCCCCCGTGTTTGTCTTCTGCACACTCCACTTGGCTTTTTTTTGAGGACCACATCACCCTCTCCAAGGCCCAAATGTGATTGTGCTTACTAGGAAGCAATGCAGGTCATAAGAGGTGACTTCCATAAATTGGCTTTCAGTTTAATTAGTGAATCTAGTCAAGGCTATGCACTTCATGTGCCTCTGTGATAACATTCAGGTAGCATCAGGTTATAATTGCTTTCCACCAATGGCCATAGAGGTGGACCACGGGACACTAGGACTAAGATATGAGATAACTTTGCTGCTGAGGTCTGTGTGACTCTAGAGAAAACTATTTCCCAGAATTGGCTACAAGTCAGGTCATTCACCAACCAAATCTGAATCTAGTAGTTCTGTCCCTTTTATAAGAATGCTTTGTTCTTCCTGTGTTGCTACTTGCTTCAACGCCCTCACAGGTTTCCTCAATGCTCTAGCCCTGCCTCCCTCCTCATGTGTCTGAACACCTTTCAGGAAGCCGTAATAGACACCCTCTCTTTAACTGTGTATAAAGATCTGGAGTTAATGTTCCATGTTTCTGGCATCTTTACATCATAATATGTATCTTTTATATTCCTCATTACAAGCAAGAATGCATTTAGAGAAAAATCACAGTCAGTATAAGATACATGCACTTTTAAGTAACTTTCTGATCTTTTTTTGGAAACTAATAAATAGATAAAAAATTAAGACACTCATTTTGTTGATACATTTGATCACAAGCCATTGATGATTATATTTCATATTTCTTTGATCTTCACAATATAGTTCTAATTTTTTTCTAAAGAGATTGTATTTTATTTACTGAACATTTATTTGTCTTACTCTGAATTTAATTAATGCAATATTTATATTTTGCTGTCTAAGGCTTTTGGATGGTGAAATGATGGAATAATTTATTACCAAAGTTTAAAAAGTGTTTGATTATTTGTCTTTCAAATTAACCTTGATTTAAATATTTTGCTGTAAGTGTATGTTTCCCCTCCGATGAACAAAAGCAAACTATTAAGTATTGATTTTCAGAGGGCAACAAAGCAGTCAAACTTCCACAAGCTTTCTTTGAGTGTGAATTTCATGGCATTAAAGTCTACAATCATCATGATTGAGCTCTAATCAATTAATGTATTCTTGCAGCTGTACATTTATTTTTCCAATATAACTACCGAAAGCTTTACGTTTTCCAGTGAAATTGTATCATAGGCAGTTCCCTGCTCAAATATGGATTTTGTTTCAAAAGATTTATTGCAAAATCTGGAAAAAAAATACCTATTTGAAATTCAAAATTCTTCCTAAGTTGATTTAAGTAATAGTCTTTCCAAAGCCAACTTATTAAAAAATCAGTCAACTTATTATATGGATGTGTTGTACAATAAAATCAGGTTTAACACAGCTCCTGCTTTATTATTCCAGCTTGCAAACCCCTTGCAGTACTCCATTTCTGAAGTGCAGGCTCTGACTTCTGAGCTGATTACCATTTGTTGTTTTATGCTACTTATCATATTCTAAGACCTATCTCAATCGTGAGAGAAGCTAAGGGATGGGGAAAAGCAGGGTAAGGAACAGGACGAAGTCCTCCTGAGCACTCCTTGGTAGGCATGTAGACTTTGGTCAAGAAAGTATCTCTAATGATGATGGCATTACCTTTAGCTTTTCCGTTTCCTGTCCTCTAACTTTTTTCATGAATTTATTTATAAAATAAATTCATCAGCTTTATTTTCCTTCACAACTCCATATTTCTGTACCCTTCAGAATATTTCATTGCCTTACATTACCAACGACTAGTAGGCAAATGGCACTACTCAGCACAGTGAAATCAAGGCTAAGCCTGTGACTGCCGGGGGTGGGGTAGAACTGTACATACTTATCAGAAGAACATTTCTCTTTTTCTTTTCTTACATATATTGCTGCATAGTGCAGATTTTGGGCATTCTTCTCTTTCTTGGCCATTCTTTTGTTATAATTATCATAAGTACAATCAAATATGACTTTTTAAATATAACTAAAATAATATTTGAGGTTGCCTTTACATACCTAGGACATAGATAAAAAATAAATTAAATAACATTTTAGGGTTGGCCGGACAGCTCAGTCGATTAAAGCACTTGCTTCGTCAGAGTGCAAGGACTGGTATTTGATCCCCTGGAGTGCCTTGCTGTCCCAGCCTCCAAGGCACAGTGAGATAGAGATTGAGACTGGGGGTGATGGCCCATGCTCCTGTAATCCCAGCACTTGAGAGGCTGAAAATAGAATCACTATGTGTCTGATCTGCGTAGGGAGGCCCTGTAGACTCTGTATTAAGTACATTTAAAAGTAAATAAATAAATAACATTTTAGACTAAAACCTAGTTTAGAGAAGGAGAGAACTGATGAGAAAAATGGGATTGAACCAGGAAAATTGTCATAACTACCAGGTGTTGATACATAGACTACACAGTTACTATCCTTGAGACTCTTCATTTTCTTAAATCTTGCGTGTGTGAAGAAATTAAGTGCTTAAAGTTTTTCTAAACATGGAATCCTGGTACTGTAGTTTTACCTACTCTTCCTTTTTCCTAAAGAAATTTTGGATGGAAGGAAATGGAAAGTACAGGAAGTTCAGTGTCGTTCATTACCAGCACATCCTGTCATAATTGTACCTTTGTCACAACTGATCAGTGAACATTTGCACATTGGCACCCGAAGCCCATTCTTTTTCTGCTTTCATGCTTGGTGTTGTGCATTCTAGGAATTTGGGCAAGCATGTGTACTTGCACGTGTTTGTCATTGTTATATCATACGTAACACCACAGTGATACCATTCACTAGCATAGCTGTTTCATGGTTCTGGCAGCATCCACATTCACACGGAAGGTGGCCACGGTCTGCTTCACCACGCCGTGTGCCATTGGTGAGCAGGAGTCAAGCTTTGTTGCACGCTTCTGTTTGCAAACCAAATTGATCAGCTTCCTGAACTAAGGTGTTACTGTGTTTTCAAGGCCTTGAAAATCCTTTTGCTATCTATTGATTATCGTTTTGTTACTGATCAATAATCAAGTATATTTTCACTGTTTTAACTTCATCTAAATGTCATATAGTTAAAACAGATTTTCAAGTAGTCCTTTTTGCTTGTTTGTTTCTTTTTTTTTTTTTTTTTTCATCTTATGTATTTGGTAAAGTGTCTCACTACACAGCTCGAACTCATCGTGATCCTCCTATTTTCAGACTCCCCAGTGCTCGAATTACAGGTAGGCACCACACACTTGGACTTGGTTATGGGCTCAGTCATAATGTATCAAATATCTAAATAGAGAAGGATGTTGTCTTAGTGCTTGCTATGGGAGAAAACCTGTATGGAAAGCCAGATTTTACAATCCAACAGGCGTTATTATCTTAAATGGTCAAAACCTGAAAGCTTTCCTTCTCAAGTCAGAAAGAAAACAAAGTGTCCATTATTATCACTGCTATTTAATATAATTCTGGAAGCACTGGCCAGATGAAATGGACAAGAAAAATATAAAAGAAATAAATGTAGGAAAAGATGAAGTAAAAGCACCTTTGTCTGCAGGTAACATGATACTTTACGTAGACGACTGTATTTTGTCAAAAACTTGTAGATCTACTATCCAAATTCAGTACTGTGGTGGTATACAAAGTCAACACTCAAAAATCAATAGCATTCCTGTACACAAGCAACAAACTCATAGGGATAGAATGTAGGGAAATCGCACCATTCACAATAGCATCTAAAACATGCTTACGAGCTTACGATTCAATCTAACAAAGGTTGTAAAAAATATGTATAGTGAAAATTACAGTACCTAGAAAAGAAAATTGAAGAGGATATCACAAAATGAAGAGGTTTCCCTTGTTTTTAGATAGAAAGAGCCCACATAGTGAAAATGGCCATATTTCCAAAACTTCTATACAGATTTAGTGAAATCCCTATCAAAATACTATTGCTATAACAAAGAGCGTTAAAGAGAACATTCTTAAAATTCATTTTGTGTCAGAGGAGCCATAGAATAGCAAAAGCAATCTTGGGCCACAAGAAAAGTTAGACCGCATCTCATGTCCAGACCTGAAATCAACATGATAAAATCCGGTCTGAGGATCAGTGTACTGAAGATGCATATGCAACCTGAACACGCTCAGCCACCTTATTTTGGGAAAGAAGCCAAACAAGTCCACTGGAGGCAAGATCGTCTGTTTAATAAATGGTGCTGGATAAATACAAATACTTTAAAAGTTCTTTTGCCCATCAACTTTTCTAATATTAATACCAGGAACAAAATTAAAATTATACAAAATTTCTAAAAACGAATAAAAAGAATATATCAATTTATGTAAATTATAGTGTATATTTATAATGATAATCAGATGATTTACATTATAAAATATATTCATAAAATTACAAATATATAATTGGGATGACTTTTAGTGATCTAAAAATGAAAATAAATTAAATTGGAGTTTATATACTTAAACTCCAATATTTTAAAAGCTTATACACAATATATTTAATAATTACTTAGTTGCAAGTACCAGAAATGGTAAGTCTCTTAAAAATTTCAATGTGAAATTATTATAATTCTGTTGGAAAAGCTTCATAACTAAAAAATTTAAATGATAATAAAAATCTAGAGGACACAAAAGATAAATTATTGTTTTCTTGAATTTACATCCTGAAACTTTGATTGCAGGGAAATGTCATAAGAAAATATGGTTTACAATAGAGGAATAATTAATATTAATTCAAACAAATGAGTTTTGTATTAAACAGTTTACAATAAATACACAGGGAGTGTTTGCTAACTGCAAGAAAAACAAAAGTTTAACAGAAAAATTGAAAAGACATGAGATGACTCACAAAATGTTCTAAAATTGCTTGTAATAATAAGCGAGATGTATTTTTTGCAAAAATGATATTAAAGGATGACAATGGAATAATAATCAGAATCAAAAGTCCTCTGTTACTATGAGGATGAGGCAGTATCAGGGTGGAAATGACTGAGGTCCAGCATTCCATGAAAAAATACATCATTTGACTTCTGGAGGTGATGTGCATGTCTTAACTTGTAATGAGATAACAAACTACAGAACGTATAAAATCCTGAAATGTATAGATTATATACATTAAAATACTTTTTGCTTTGGTATACAACCTACAAGTATACCAAATATACTGTGAAATGTTGAATTTTATTTGAAGGTTTGTTACTATGTGTTACATAATTTTTAACTTGGAAATTTTCTAAATTCTGATGGACAGGCTATATTTATAGTGTACTATGTGTATTATGGCTTATATTAATGAATCTGGAATCATTTGACAAATGAGTTTTGGTATTAAACAGTTATTTGATCCTGCTGATCAAAAGTTACATTGGACATACTAAATTAAAACTCTTCAATTTCATGAACATGTGGTGTGGCCTGGTAGGTTAAGGCTCGCTGGCCACACAACCTGGAAAGGGACAATCTTATCTTGGGGTCTTCCCATTTCTCTGTTTCCAGATTGCCAAGTGCTTGAGCACCATTTATCTTGCCATTTCCGTCTGCCATACAGTTTCTGCCTTGGGGCCAGCTCACCCTAACCACAAATCAATACTATGGGCCAAAATAATGAAGAGGAAAGCTGAAGACAGCAGAGGAGTGAACTCCCAGAGAGAGGCTGAGAGGCTTCAGATGTTCCAACAAGTCTCAGCACAGCTTTCCTCAGGACCTAGACATGAAATTATGAATTTAATGTTTTCCCTGCTGTGTTTTGATCTTGCTTTGGTTCCCTTTTTTTCTATCTCTCTATTTCTCCAATTCATCAAGAGAAATCACGTAATTGCTAAAAATCCGGTGATATGTGGAGATGCATTAAAAATATTTTATATACTAAAATGAATATTGGCCTGTTGCCCAAGGACAGAATGTTAAGCTTCAGAATGAAAACGTTTGATTGGACTGTGACATGAACCGACTTGCTCTTGGGAAGTGGAGCTTGGTTGTTGTTGTTGCATCATCAGAGGCATAACTTGGAAGGACGTATTCTTTTCCTTACATCCTCCTATTTTTCTCTACCTCTACTTTCATGGAGTGGGCACTTTTCCTCTGTCATGCCACTCTGCCATACTATTTCTGACTTGGAGCCAGGTGACTATGGATTCAAGTCATAAGCTAAAATAATTCTCTCCTCCCACAAGTGACATGTTTCAATCAACAATGGTAAAGTGACTAAGACGTCTAGAGCTTTAGAGTTGGAACTGGGAGAGTAGGACTTGTCAATTGGGAAACTGGAGTAGGCTTAGGATATCATGAGTCAAATGGAATGATGGGACACCTTGGTGATCTAGTGTCTCAGAGCAAGGAATTAGAGCACCAGGTACAGTGAGCACATTAAGTTAGTGAGTTCTGGCCATTAATAGTGTACAGGGAAAGGAGAAGGAGAAATGGAACAAATGAATGAATCCTATAGTGCTTCATTCAATTTATAGATGCCATTATGAACACTATATATATGTGTATATATATATGTGTGTGTGTGTATGTGTGTGTGTTTGTGTAATATATATATATATATTTTGTATATATATATATGTGTGTGTGTTTGTGTATATATATATATAAAACAAACACACACACACATATATATATATATATATATTATATGTGTGTGTGTGTATCTAAACAATGTGATATACCACCTCTGCCTATGAAAACATTTGTGTGATATTGCTGCAGCAACAGCAAAGTTGAACCGAGAATCTTAAGTAGATCCTTAATAATGTGTCAATATAAGTGTCTGAACTTTTTGTGGTTTATAGGAAGAAAATGAGTATTAGTTGGAAATATAAATCTTTTTAACAATGATTGGAAAGATGTCAATAACTTACACCTACATAAGTCAGAAAAAAACTTTAATGTATTTATGATATTTCATGTCTTTGAGATTGTTGGGAAAATAGGCAATTAAAATGCAAATTACCTGATATGCTTAAAATATATGGTACATGGTTTGATTCATCTATATATTTTGATTGTGGAATGTAGGATAAATTGTTCTTCCAAACTGAAATTGTATGGTGGTCATAGAGAAAAATTTCCCATAAGGCACCAGTAAGTGCTTCATTATATAAAAACAATTAATGGAAGCAAATTTCTGCTAGATATAATATTCTGTTTTTCAATGTAGAATTAAGTACTTAAAGATGACACAAAAATTAGATTCACATTTTAGCTATAAACATTACATGGCATCAGTCCATTACATATTTACTTAAGATAAATCATTCTGTAAGGAAATGCTTTTGATGATTTAATTTTTAACATTTTTTTTTTGTTGTTTTTTTGAGACAGGGTCTCACTATGCAGTTCAGGCTGGCCTTAAGCTCACTTTGTAGCTCAGGCTGGTCTCGAACTCACAACAATCCTCGTGCCTCAGCCTCCCGAGTGCTGGGATTACAGGCATGCGCCACCATGCCCGGCTATTTTTAACATTTTTGACAAAGGAAAAATTTGATATCTTGTTAATGCAAAATCACGAATGTTAATCATTTATTATCTGCATCCACAGGGCCATCGTTCATTATAATAATCCATTATAATAATCCATCAAAGATTAGTTCAGCTTATTTATTAGTAGTATTAAATCTAAACATCATTACTTCTTCTCCATGGAGATTTGTTACAGAGAAAAATCTTATCTCTAATTTCCTATTCCTCATTAGTTACAGAAGCAAAATTAATGATAGCAATAACTTTACTTAGTGGTGCCATTTGGTGGCATAGTATGTTCTCATTTCTGTATTCATATAGTAACAATCACTTTACATGATGGGTCAATATTGTTTTTATTTTGTCGATGAATCTATTACTTCTTAAGATGAGAAAGTACTTTCCAAAGCCAGCAGCAATGTGAAGAATCCTGCGTAGTACATAGAAGTGACACATCATTCAAAAGCCATGACTAGCTTTCAATTTATTGCATTATTGTCAAGTGTAGTATTTTTGAATACAACACTCCGAGAGGATATGTTTTTGTGAGTGTACCATTAAGGCCTCTTTATAGTACCCAGTTAGTTGATTATTCATGCTACTCTCTACTTTGAATTTCTATTGAATTATGAAAGCCGGTCATATATCTTTAGAGAATTAGCCTCTGATGCCCAGCTAGCTCTACATCCTGTCATATAAACACTGACAATGAAACCTGGAAAGATCTTTAGGTTATTAGAGAAAGAGCTTTATGTTGTAAACACTTACTGTAACTGGATGTAGACACAGAAGGTAAAGCTATGCTATTGTGACAGCACACCACTATTACAGGCATTCATTTGAATATTTCTAAACAAGGAAATTCCTGTCTGAAATCAATTAAATGGGAAATATCAACTCACTTTCTCATTTTCAGTTTCTGTATCTTAGCTGGCTTCATTGTGAACTTATTTTCATAGCTCAGAAAAATATCCTCTAAAAATTATTTGGATTGAAATCATTGATATGATATATATTAAATTAAAATAACTTAAATCATTAAACTAAAATAATTTAAAATTAAAATTAAAACAATTTAAATTAAAATAATTTTCGGTATGAATCTTTGAGAAATATTTAAAGGAAATATGAACGTGTTCCACCCCCTCAGGCATCCTAAATCCCTGAACTGGCTCTAACATGAGAAAAGTGACATAAACTCAACTTGGTGACTTTTTCCCTTTATTCATCCATAGGAGTACTACTTGAGGTTCACAGTTTCTCCCGCCAATAAGATTGGATCAATTATGAAAAAGTATCTTTTTGAGTGGAATGTTTGTATGATGAAAGAACTATTGGCAAAATCTAGACACTATTATACTCTGAAAATATAATGGTTGGACAATCAGGTAGAAAGGAAGAAAACGATAGGTGAAAAATAGGTATTGGTTCTAAATAACAACTCACTTTTAACTTTCTCTTTTTATCTCTTCAAGTTTCCTTTTATGAGAAATGTTTCATTATTTTCCACATGCTTACATTATCATCATCAGCAGAAAAGCCCTGTTAATAATTACTCTACTCACAAATTAAATCAGTATTTTCTGTTCATACATATGGGTAAATTTGTTTGCAACTTACATACATAATAAGATGTATATAATAAAATTTTCAGGTATGTCTATATTATTGAAGTGAAAAAATGGTTTCACACTTATTTTTCGATATTTAGGACAAGATATACAGGGTCTATGCAGATCGGACTCGTAGTGTTTCTCTTTTCAGCGTCCTCATTGCTAGGATTACACACGCACGACTCCATGCCCAGGCTGAACCGCCCTCTCAGCGCGCCCCTGGGGTGGGGCCGGCACAGCATGCCAGAGATCAAACCTAATGCCGCAGCAGGTGCTGAGCTATCAGGCCTGCCCTGATTTCATTCCTTAGACCGAGTCTATATAATGTATTATTGTGAAGATTGTGAAGGAAGCTATGTGTTTGTCATTTAAGATGCCTACAACAGCCGGGTGTGGTGGTGCATGCCTGTAATCCCAGCACTTGGGAGGCTGAGGCAGGAGGATTGTTGTGAGTTTAAGACCAGCTTGAGCTACAAAGTGAGCTGAAGGACAGCCTGAACTGCATAGTGAGACCCTGTCTCAAAAAGACATTAAAAAAAAAAAACGATGCCTACAACATTCAATGCATTTTGTTTTTGCTTTTTTTCTTTTGATACATAACTTCAAATACAATTTCTGGGTCCTATGATACCTTTCTTTTCCATTTTGTTGAGGAAGTTCCGTATTTCTCATAGTAACCGTACAAATTTCCATTCCTGCTAAAGCCTTCATGAGTTCCTGATTCTCTACATTATCTTCAGCGTTTGGAGACTCTACTTTTCTTTCTTTCTTTCTTTTTTTTTTAAATAATAGTCATTCTAACAGATGTGAAGTGCTGCTATACTCCAATTTGATTTACATTTTTCCAAAAGGGATGGTTAAATACTTTTCTTATATGTGTTGGCTATTGGTATTATTGGTGTTATTTTGAGAAATATATTGATCAAAATATGAGCTGCATCTTCTTGCTTCTTAGTTTATGTGTTTGCATGTGTATTTAAGGGCCAGCCAGATAGCTCAGCAGATTAAAGTACCTACTTAGGCAGAGCGCAGAGGCCAGGGTTCCATCCCGGGAGTGCCATAGGGGCGGTCTGAGACAGTGACTGAGAATGGGTGCGGTGGTGTGCGCCTAGTCCTTGGGAGACTGAAAAGAGGATTACTATAAGTCTGATCTATGAAGTGAGACCCTGTGGACCTTGTACTAAATACCTAAGAAAGAAAGAAAGAAAGAAAGAAAGAAAGAAAGAAAGAAAGAAAGAAAGAAAGAAAGAAAGAAAGAAAGAAAGAAAGAAAGAAAGAAAAAATAAATAAATGTGTATTTAACAGTCTATGGAAGCAGGATGAAAATTCAACAATTCGATGTTTAAACATGTGTTAGACGCAAAGATAAATTGTGAGATTATATAAATATCACCATATCTAATTTGACACTCTAAGGATAAGTGGTAGAATCCTAAATAATCATGAAAACTAAATGAGGTTAAGTAAATTAATATTCATATCAATTTTAGTGAGAAAATATGCACATGAAATCTTATAATTTTGTGTTACTATGCAGTTATAATTTTACTTAAAGATTTATGTCTCTAAAACCATAAATATTATTAAAAATTAACAAAAACTGTTGAATATTTCCTGATGTACTTTACAAAACATGAGTTACCGTTTCAAAATCATTTTGTTGTTTTATCTTGTGAACTAATTATTAAAAAATAAATGTTAACATACATAATTCAACTTATGGACTTACACAGCTGTGTAAGTGCCTGCCTGGCAAGCACAACCTTCCAAATTAGACAACCAGTACTCCAAAATAAATGAATAAATAAATACAAAAAATTCAAATCACAAATTAAGTTAACAAAATTTGTATTGTCCTATTTTAAATAACAGCAAAAAACAAATGAACTTAAAAACAGTCACATTGTAAACATATATTTACTAATCATTTTGTGAATTTTTCTCAAGAAGAGTCCTAAGTGAAAATGTAAAATATTAATATTTTGGCATTTCAAAAGTTGAAAAAGGGGGAAGTTCTGGGGGAGATGACTCAGTGGAATAAATGCTTCCCTGGCAAGTGCAAGGGCTTGAGTTCAATTCTCAGTTCAGTCAGAAAAAAAAAAAAAAGTTTAAAAAGGGCTGGCCAAATAACTCATTGGATTAAAGTGCCTACCAAGCATGCGCAATGCCCAAGGACTCAGTCCCCAGGCCTACAGTTCTCACCCAGCCCTGGAGCCCACTGAGACAGCAATTGAGACTGTGCATGGTGGTGTGCGCCTGTAATCCCAGCTCCTGGAAGGCTGTAAACAGGAGGATCACGATGAGTCTGATCTATCAGTGAGACCTTGAACACCCTCTAGGCCCTTCCCTAAAATACAAAAAAAAAAAAAAAAAAAGTTAAACAACTTTACATTTATGCTTATGATTAACTTTTAATCAATTTGCTCAGAAAAACAATATAGCCATGTGACCAATGAGAATAATTACAGTTATTTAGAAATGGTACATACTCATTTATGCATCCTAGCTATAGAAAAAATTCTCCCATTTTGAAATATGTTTATATTTGATGAGTA
>PVKA01010087.1:18905-65830 GCA_004027165.1 Ctenomys sociabilis | reverse complement strand
AAAAAAAAAAAAAAAAAAAAAAAAAAAAAAAAAAAAAAAGTAAAGGGCTGGGGGCGGAGCTCAGGGTGAGCTTCCGGGGAGGCTGTACCCTCTTCCTTCGCCCGGGGCCGGGAGTTCGGGCTCATCCGGCATCTGTCACCCTGGCAGACAAGTACTGAAGCCGCACCCCTTTCTCTTTCCTGGCCTGTTTGCCCAGATCTCACAGGAAAGGGCTGAGGCTGCGAGCTGCTGCCGTCAGGCTTCCTGAACATCTTGTCCTCACGACAAGCGATTCCCCCAGACTCAAACCCTCTGGGGGCGGCCCACATTTTGGGACCCTGAGCACGTCAGCCTTGGTGGGACCCTTTCTCCATTTAAAAGTTATGTGGGGTCGCTGTGTAGTACACGAAGGCCTCGAATTTGAGGCAGCCTTCCTGCCTCAGCCTCCTGAGCAACGGGATTAAGGTATAGGCCACCAGCTATAATAACAAGTTAAATCAGATTGTAAGTAATTTACAGCTGTGTTGGTATAAGCACAACAAGGGCTTGAGTTCAATTTCCGGTTCCGGAAAAAAAAGAAAAGAAAAAAATTCTTATTTGGGCCAGACAGATAGCTCAGTGGTCCAAAGCACCTGCTTAGGCAAACTTAAGCAAGCTCAGGGGCCACGGTTCGATCCCCGGCACCACGTGCCCCTTCAGCCATACCCCCTAGGGCGGGCTGAGCCAGTCACACACACAAAAAAGTATCAAAATGAGACCTTAGACAGTTTCTCCCTGAAGGTTCATTTTCTTTTTTTTGTGGCGGAACCGGTGATTAAACTCAGTCCCTCGCGCTTGCCAGGAAGCGCTTCTCTGCTAACCCACCCCCAGCCTTTAAAAGGGTTCTTCTTTTTCTTTGTTATTCTGATGACGCCCTGGCTGGGGGGACCTACCCACCGCAGTGCCTCAGAGTGCCACCAGGGGGCGCTCGGCACCAGGGTTCCCGCTGCTCACTGCGTTGTGTTAATGACTCCTAGCATCATTGTAGTGACAAGGTCGCCGTATGCAAGCTGGCCTGAGCTCCCTACGTAGACCCTGCTGGCCTTGAACTTTCCATGACCCTCCTGCCTCAGCCTCCTACTGGTGTGCACCACCGTGTCTAGCTAAAAGTAGCCCTTTGTCCCCAAGACCCCTGACCGGGTCTCCAGGCCTCCAAGTCATGCCAGGACCCGGCCTCTCACTCTCTGGGAAGCTCGTGCCTGATTTGGGGCACCCCTTCTCTGTACTCTGGATTCGGGTCCCCTGCTTCTCTGAGCTGAGGTCCCTGCTGCCTGGGGTCGGGCCCCAAGAGGGCAGAGAGGAAACGCAGCAGGCTAGATATTCTCACCACTGCCGGGCTCCCCAGGTTGGGTCAGATCAGGTTCGCTGGAGCTGAGCAACCCATGGGCCAGGGGCACAGCGCCTGGCGTCCAGCTCCCAGAACCTGGAACCCGTCCTCTTGTCCACAAAGACCTGGGGACCCCGAGTGAGCTGCTCACAGAGCCCAAAGCCTGGCTATAGAGGGCCCTTCCCAGGCCTTGTTGGAGGCCCAGGAAGTTAAATCTGTAATTCCAAGGAAAGCTACTCAAATTCTGTTTAGTTAATTCCAATCTACCACTTCCAATGCAACCCATGCCAAAAATAAAGACACTGAGGCATATTTGTACTTATGAGAGCCAAGGGGTCCTAAGTCCAGCTGAATCCAGGTTTTATTTATTCATGAAGAAAGGGAAGTAGGGGGCTAGGGAGATGGTAATAAGCGCTTCCCTGGCAAACGCAAGGGCGTGAGTTCAAACCCCTCTTCCACCAAAGAAAGGGGGGAGGGTCACAGAGATGGCTCAGTGGAATAAGGGCTTTTCTGAAAGTAGGTGAGTGCTGTGAGCTGAACGAGGGGGGGGCACGGGAGGGGGTATGGGGTATGGGGTGGGGGAGGAGACCCGAAACCACCTCACAGTGTGCAGAGGGAAAAACATGCAGAGAGCTTTGGTGTTCTGGGCTCAGGCTTCAGCTCTGGCGTGCAAGCCTTCAGCCCCAGCGAGCCAAAGGCCTCTCTCTCCATCCCAGCCCATGGTGAGGAGCACAGCTGTCCATCCCACCTCATCCCGGCTCACATAAGGTGCAGGGGGTGGACTGGGCTGGACCGTAGGCACGGGCTCAGCCAAGCTGGAGACGCCTGCTCCTCCTTCAGGGGAGCCGCCCAGTGTCCTACACACCTGGCTCCCAGGCTTGGGGTAGAGTGGAGGCAAGGGAAAGGCTGTGGCCCTGATTTTATCTGGGGCTGACCCAGAGCTGCTGCAGGGGGAAGGGGGTATCGTGGGAGCCGCAGAGCGTCCCCTCCCACCCAGACCACACCAAATCTAGCCACCAGGCGAAAACAAAGGAGCTGAGCTTCTTTCCTTGGTCCTCTGTAACCCCAGACTGCCCTCATGGTTGTCCTGATATAGGGGGAAGAACTCCCATCCTGAAAGACATCTGGGCCGAGTTTGTGTTCTCTAAAATAGAAGAATGAATTTTAGAAACCCTGTAGGTGAAGAACAGAATATGTTTATCGGGGGAAAGAAAGCTTCTGTCTGAGAGAGGGACGGAGGGGACCTGCCTTTTCTAGGGCAACACCACGGGATGAGGTGGATCCAACTCACTAGGTGAGCATGAGGTGGGGCAAGACTATATGGTCAAGCAATAAGATCTCAAGTCCGATTGCTCAGGTAAAACTGATTAAATCAGGATCAAATGGAGAACTGAGCCACATAGCAAGTAGACATGAATGTGTTTAGGCAGTCAAGTTAGATAGAAATACTATAGGCAGTCAGACAGGGCTAGGTCCTCGAAGGAGGTAATGCAGAAGACAAGGTACCCTGCAACTGGAAGAGGGACAGATGCTTCCGCTGTGGGCCAGACCTAAAGACCAAAGCTCGAGCAAATGCTGATTTTCCTAAAGATTATCGTTCAGGATTGATCATCACCCTGAGGAAGCCTGGAAGAATCATTAATCCAATTACTACTGGCTGGCTATTCGCTACCAGATAAAGTCTACCTTTATGCCTGCTTGCTACGTGATTCGCTTCCCTATTTGACCCTGGACTTAAACAATTTTACCCAAGCAATGGTGCTCGTAACAGCTGACCGTAGTTTTGTCCCATCTCCTGTCTACCTCAGTGAGTTCCCATGTTCTCCACCTTAGCCCCACATGGTTTTGCCCTATAGACATAACCTGGAAGAGACAGCTTCCTGGGCAACCCGCTCAGGTCCCCTTCTGTCCATCTCTCAGACAGAAGCGTTCTTTCCCGGTAAATAGTCTGCTCTTAACCTCCATTTGTTCCTAAAATTCATTCTTCAGTTTTAGAGAACACCCAACTCCTCTAGGCAGCTCTCGGGCTGGGAGTTTCATTTCCCGAGAATCAGCCCACCGCCCTTGCCCTTCTGCTGTCCTGCTGTCCCCGCACCATCCGGAGCTCTGCACACTGGGAGCCCTTTGCCTGGCCCTGCTCTCCTTGTTTCTGGACACAAGAACCTGGGATATTTTGGGGCCAGCTCAATGGCTCTGGCTCACCCACTGGGCGGGGGGCCTGTGGGGACCCAGGCAGGTGGGGGGAGAGCCTTTGGGAGCCCAAGGCCCGGGGTAGGGGAGCCTCAGGGCCACAGCTTCAGGCCTGCTGATAAAGAGAGCGATATCTCACCCAGCTTCATTCCAGGCCTGACGGACAAACCAGTTTGAGCGCTCACAGGAACAGGCTATGCCCTCTAGACAAGCCTCCCCGGCGCCCTGGCTTGGAGGTCCTCAGGACTGTGCATGGGACCCAGGCTCAAAGCAGGCTGTAAATTGCCCTGTCATTCCCAAGTGTCCTTGCTGGGGAAAGGCCCCCCAGCCTGGGGTCCTTGTCCTACACCAGAACACTGAAATCTGACTCTGATCTGCTGCTCTGGGCGGCTCTCCATCTGTGTACAGAGGAGACCTGCAGGTCTGTGCCCCATTGCTGCCCCAGGCCCCCCAGTCCAGGCTTCCTTGGGTCCTTTGCTTGAACCCCATATCAAATGCTGTTGGCCCAACCTCCAAGCTCCAGGCCACCACTGTGTGAACACCCCTGCCCCTGCCAGCTGGCACAGGGCATCCCCTGGTGTGGCCAAGGCAGATAGGCCCCTTGAAAGAATCTCCTCTGTTCAGTTTAATTTATGTCTTTATCTTTCATTGTTCTCTTTTTTGAAACAGGACCTAGGTAGGCCAAGCTGGCTTTGAACTCTTGATCTTCCTGCCTCAGCCTCCCAAGTGCTGGGGTTACACATGTTCACCACCATGCCCAGCTTCTACTTAACTTTAAAATGCATTCATTCAGTCAGTCAGCCATCCAACACTGCTGACCTGTGCTGGGTCTGGTATCACTTGAACAAAAGAGCCTCCCACCCCCACCCCAGGTGGGCTTTTTTTCTGGGTATAAGGACAGGGTACATGATCACCGTGTCACCAGGGAACCAAGGAAGGGCAGGCTTCCTGGAGGAGGAGGATTTGGCCAGGCCTGGTGGGTTCGGGGCACCCCAAAGGAGCCTGGAGACAGGATGAGAAAGGCCTGGGGGCAGGAGCCCTGGCTGCTGCTGTCTTAGCTGGGAGCCCCTTGCCTCCGCTGGGAGGTCCTGCCCCCACAGGAGGCCAGCAGAGGGCAAGAGGGCCAGGTGAGCCCAAGGACAGCGCTCAGTGGCAAGGCTCAAGGACCTCAGAGACCTCTGACCTCCCCTGGCTTCATCCAGTGTCCCCAGAGGGACGCTGCTGATGGTCAGGGAGCAGGCAGTTCCCCAAGCAGAAACTGGAAGGCAGGCTGCAGAGTCGCTGGTGTCGCGCACCACAGGGCGGAGGGAGAGCACCCTTAGGAAGAAGCCCAGGGAGGGCCTCTAGAAAGGGCTCTACGTCCAAGACTGGCGGACTTGCAGCTCTGGCGGTAGAATCCGGGCACTTGGGCATTTCTAGAAAGTGTGGCTTAGTACACAGAGGAAGTGACGGCCAATTTAGAGCAACAGTAGGGGGCAGAGACCAGCCTCAACCACCAGGCTCAAACAAAGGCGGCAGGGCATGGTGGCTACAGGCAGACGGAGGGTGGAAAGGCTTTCAGTGGGAGCAAAGAGATGTGGGCTTTTTCTATAGGGTTTGAAAGAAGGTGGGAGACACTAAGGGGAAGATCTTAGTAAACATCAGTGAACAAAGTTCCCTGGTGACCCATGCATCAGTGGGCAGAGCCCTTGAGGTGTCCGGTGTGAATGCTTGGTGTCTTCGGGTTTTCCCTGTGTTGGCAAGACTCCAATCTTCCGTCTGTGCCTCCCGAGGGCCCCACTGCAGAGCTGAGGACAGTGCCTCCTTGGGAAGACAGGCGGGGTCCTGGAGCCAGGGCTGAATCGAGTCTGACACCAACTACTGATAGAAAGATAGCGACTCACTTCACTGGTGAAAGGGCAGCCCATTTTACCAGAAAAAGGCACCAGACCCATCAACTGTATTATTATTATTTTAATTTTTATGTATTTATTTGGCACAGGGTCTCACTATGCAGCTCAGACTCATACTGATCCTTCTGTCTCAGCCTCCCCAGCACTGGGATTACAGGCATGCACCACCACGCCCAGTTTCAGTGCCCGACTAGGTGTGGGGTTGTCATGGCATTCAGTGCCAGGGATCGAACCTGGGTCTTTGTGTTTGCCAGGCAGGCACTTAGGCCACTGAGCTATCTCTCCAGTCTATTATTATTATTACATTTAATAGAGTGATCTTAGACATTTTGGAAACTTTGAACATATTTCTCACAGAGTCAGGTTTCTGGGTGTGGTGGCACACACTTGTGATCCCAGCATTCAGGAGACTGAGACAGCTGGATCCCCCACCGTGAGCTCAGAGCTCAAGCTAAAGTCTGGGCTACACAGTAAGTACAAGGCCTAAACAAAGCACACACAGAGGCAGGACCGCGTGAAGGCAGCAGACGTGTCAGACTGGGAGGGAGGACGTGGATTCAGGGTTCTTGGGGGCTACTCTGCCTGGTGAAAAGAGGGGTGTTTGAGAGAGGGAACCCAGAGGTGGGACAGGAGCAGCAGCAGCCCAGGATGCCGCGCACCCACCCTGCTGTCAGCCCCCAAGAGGAGGCCCCCTTCCAGCCCGCTCAACTCATCACTTCCCACAGAGGCCTGGGCTTTGGAGGGGCAGGACCACTTCAAAGGCTCAGCCATGCCGCAGGTGACTCCTCAGCGTTCTGTTGTCCTGTGTCCCTGAGGGTCACTGGAAGAGGGCACAGAGAGGTGGCTGGAAGCCTGGGTGTGGGACTTGGGAGAGGGGCTGGTTGCTGAGGGCTGTGTGGACATCGAGGTCATAGGGCAAGGGGTAGGGGGTGGGCACCCAGGGCTGGGAACTAGGGTTTCTTTACCTAGGTCTTATTTTGTTTCCCGATCAATTGATTTTTGGATTTTTGAGACAAGGTCTCACTATGTAGTTTAGGCTGATCTCGAACTCTCATCCTCTCCCAGCGTCAGCCTCCTGAGTCCTGGGAGTACACCACCACGGCCAGCTTTCCCGTCCTGTCTTTTTAAAGTGAGGAAACATAAAATGAACGAAAGAGGAAAAAGGAAGAAAATAAAGGAATCTCTGAGGATTAGGACAGCTGGCAGATGCTAAAGGGTTTGGCTCCCCTGGAGAGGCCTCCCGGTGCCCTCAAAAACATTTCAGGGTCAAGAATTTCCTACCAGGGGCAGGGGGAGATGGATCAGTGGAATAAGCGTTTCCCTGGCAAGTGCAAGGGTCTAGTTCAATCCCCAGTTTCAGAAAAGAAAAAAGAAGAATTTCCAACCCACAGACCCTGCTGTGTGGACAGACGCAGGCGGTGGGCAGGCAGGCGAGGCTTTGCTTAACCTCCTACCTCCAGAACTTCCGGCTTCCTGGGCACTAGCTGCAGACCTGGGTCCCTAACTGAATCTTAAGCCGGACTGCAGCTGTGAACGTCACCCAGCGAAAAAGGGAAAATCAAAAGGGAAAAACTGCGCAGGAAAAAATTGTTCTTCAGAAAACTTTGTTCTTTTTGAAACTGCCGAGCTCTACAATGGCTTCGGGGCTCTGTAATTACTTCCTTAACCCCTGTGACCACAAGAGCATGGCCAGACGTAACCGTCGTCTGATTATAACAAGCTCCACAGTCATTTATCCGGCCCTGTAACCTCTGATCTCGGGAAGGACCACCCGGCTGCTGTCTTGCCCCTGTACCGGGTCACCCTGTCGCCGGGTAGCCCACAGGCGAGGCGGGCCCAGCCAGGACCGCAGGTGTCAATACATAGCTGTGTGTTCATTACCTCCTGACTTCCTTGGGTGTCATTCCTGGGCTGTTTTGCCACAACAAAGTTTAGGAAACAATTTTATTTATTTATTGTATTTAGTACAGAGTCTACCAGGTCTCACTATGTAGATCGGACTCACAGTGATTCTCTTGTTTTCAGCTTCCCAAGCACTAGGATTATAGGCAGTGCCATCATGCCCAGTCTCAGTTGCCATCTCAGCACACCCCAGGGCCAGGGCTGGCACCACGGGCTGGGGATGGAACCCTGGCTGCTGTACTCCGCCTAAGCAGGCGCTTTAGTCTACTGAGCTATCTGACTGAAACTAAAAATATATATATTATTTATTATTTGGTACAGGGTCTCACTGTGCAGCTTGGACTCGTAGTGATCCATCCTCCTGTCTCAACTTCCCCAGTGCTAGGATTACAGGTGTGGACACCACACCTGGGATTCTGTGGCCACCACGGCGGGCAGTACCGGGAATGCTGTTTGTGTCCTTGCACTTGCCAGGCAGGCACGTAGACCACCAAGCTATTTCCCCAGCCAAAAAAACCAATTTTTTGTTTACTGAAAACATTTTGCCACATCCACATCCATACCTGGCCTGCAGCTGGGGACACAGGCAGGTATGGGCCGCTCTGTCATGGGGGGGGGGGCAGGAGCCAGGGCCTCATGCACATGATGCAAGTGCTCTCCTTGGGTCTGGTGGGAACTTGCCTACCTCCTGCTCAGCCTCCCAGAGTGCTGGGGTCCCAGGGGCGTGCCGCCAGGCCCATCTTTAGGGGTCCTCTCTTGGCCCCAGTGTCCCCTGCACTGACCTCACCCTAGTCTCCCCCAGTCCAATGCCACAATGAGCCAGTTCCCAAGCTTTTCCCCATTTTGGAATCTGCTAAAGAATCAGTAAGCTTTGAAGGGGAGATCGGTGCAGAAATCCGAGATGTTTTCATTTTGCTGAATGTTTCGGTCACTCGGAGATTACTGTTGCATTATTTTGTCCCCATCTCTCTCTTCACATTTGGACAAAACGAGAGAGGAGAGGACTTTGTGTTTCTCTTACAAGAATCAGCAGCATCACATCATGAGGAAGCACCAGTTTCCAGCCTGTCCCCTTGCAGGTGACCCCTGACTGAGCCTCTGTCACCAATCCGGTTGCGTCTGATAAAGTCCAGTTTCATAAGCAATGGTTGGACAAGAAATGTCAGTCCATAAACACTGGGGCATGTTCTGCGTGCCCCAGATAAGCATCTGTCCCTGTGCCCTAAACAGAAGGGAGGGAATGCTGCCCGCCAGGACAGAGCACGAATCCCTCCCCCTTGCTTTGATTTTTTTTTTTTTAGCTTCAGTGCTGGGAATCAAACTCAGAACCTTATGCTTGCTAGGCTCTCTCAGCAGTTTAACTTTGAAATTTATTTATTTATGTGTATTTATTGATACAGGGTCTTGCTACATAATTTGGACTCAGAGTGACCCACCTGTCTCATCCTTCCCAGCACTGGAATTACAGGCATGCACCACCATGCCTGGTTCCAGGGCCTACACAGGGTTCCAGGGCTGGCATGGCATGTGGTACCAGGGATCAAACTCAGGTCCTTGCATTTGCCAGGCAGACGGCTGAGGTATCTCCCAGCTCAGCAGTTTTACTTTAAAACTTAAATTTATTTATTTTTGTGGTGCTGGTGGATTGAATCCAGGGTAATCACACTGAGTTACATTTCTAACTTTTTTTTTTCAAAATTTTGAGACAGGGTTTCTCTAAGTTGCCCAGGGTGGGTTTGAGTTTGCAGTCATCCTGCCTCAGCCTTCCAGAGTGCTGGGATTACAAGTGTGTGTGTGTCACCACTCCTGGCTCCTCTTCCATCTTTTTAGAAGCAGCCCTGGGTTGCACATCAAGATCCCAGGTTCCAGCGGCCTCGGCGTTGCCAAGGAGACCACAAAAGTCTGGTGAGGCCCTGCTCCTTCTGGAGACCTTGGCCTTGCACTTGGGAGCTAAATGCCACAGTAGCAGTGTGTTGGATAAATCAGACCCAGCACTTTAGTTTTTCGCGCTGGCAGTTTTATCAGGGCCTTGTGCATAGCAAGGGCTCCACAGGGGTAGGAATTTGCTCTACTTTAGAGTACAGGAACTGAGGCACCCACAGGGGACGGATCGCCCCCAAGTCCCCCTGAAGTGGGACAGTTCTCCCAAATGTCTGCACTGCCTCTTCCCAGCGCGCAGTGGGTGCTTCACCTTGGCGAAGGACCAGAGAACCAATTTGTGGGGCGGGGTTTATGCAAATAAACCTCGGGTGAGGCCGAGGATTGGCGGGCGCTCGGGCGGGGGCGGGGCTGTGGAGGCCCAGACCCGCAGGTGAGTGCAGGAGAGGGTAGGTGAGCGCACAGCTGGACCTCGCCAGGCCGCTGCTGCCTCCGGTGATGCCTCCGCTCTGGGCGATGCTGGCGCTCGGCTGCCTGCGGATTGGCTGGAGTAAGCGGGGGGCCGCGGGCTGGGAAGAGGCGCGGCCCCCGCCTGTCGTGGGGAGAACACTTCCCGGAAAGTTCGAGGGGAGCCTGGATGGGAAGCGACCTGGGGCATCAGTTACTCATTCCAGAAATGGGCACAGATTCCCGGTGCTGGACCCCCAGACCGTGGTAGCAGCCAACATGAGCTTCCTGTGCACGAATCCGAGGGCTCACAGTGGCTTCTGCCCTGTGAGTGTCCTTGGGAGAGACCGGTATACAAGGGGCTGCAGACGGCAGCAGGATGGTTTCGCCCAAGGGCGGCGTAGAGAGCCCGGAAGAGGGAGACTCTACCCGGTGGCTGGAGCGTGGTGTGGCCTGGCATGGGGGTGCTGAGCAGAAGGGTGGGGCGGAACCTGGAAGGGGCTGCTGGGGCACAGGATCTGGCTGGCGTGGTACAGAGTAAAAGGGTCCTGCTCCTTGGCTCCAGGTGAAGAACAAGGGGTGGGGGGCAGACACCCTGAGGGGCAGTAGTGGGGCTTTCAGTGAAGGGATACCTGCAGGGGCAAGCCAAGCATGGTGGTAATGCCTGGAATCCCAGCACCTTAGGAGGCTGAGGCAGGAGGATTGCAAGTTCAAGACCAGCCTGGGCAATGTATGTATCATCACCAAAAAGAAGGAAAACAGAAAAGTTTGCAGGGGAAGAGAGTTTCTGACAGGACGACCAGCAGAGTGTGGCCAGGGCATCTGAGACTTCAGGAGGTAGCCCATGGCGGGTGACACTCAGTGCCTGGCACACAGCAGGTAGCGGTGGGGAGTGGCTGGCGTGGGCAGTCTGGAGGGTCAGCATCCACCTGCATTCCTCCTCCAGCTGTTGACCTCCAGCCCCAGCTGGCCAGCATAACCTTCGCCACCAACAACCCCACGCTCACCACTGTGGCCCTGGAAAAGCCCCTCTGCATGTTTGACAGCACAGAGCCACTTGAGGGTACCTATGGGGTCTACCTCTACGTCATGGCAGACTTGGGTAAGGGTCCCGTTTCTCTCCCACTACTCCAGTGGTCTGACCCCTCCCCAGGAGAGGAAGCAGGCAAGTAGAGTGGCTTGCCGTCTCTGCAGTTGCCGTCATTCAACTGGCACGAGAGCTTCTCCACAGGTGGCTGCAGGCACAGACCTGCCCCCAGCACCTGGCACCAGCCATTGAGCACCTGCCTAGCCTAGGTCCTTCCTTCTCCTCCCCAAGGGCCAGGATTGGGAGGCAAAGCCAAGTACTGGGACCTGTGGGACCTGCCTGACCCTTGGGCCCTTCACGGGTCGGAGCCCAGCCTTTCCAGTGAAGGGGCCCAGGGTCAGCCGTTCTTATTGAGAGAAACCAGCCATTCACAGCAGCTCATTGGGGCAATCATTTTATTCTCAGTGAACATTTGCTGACCTCTGTGGGCACCACGCCCATATGTTGGGTCATTTCACTGAAAACAGAGAATGGGATCCAGAGAGGTAGAACAAGCTGCCCAAGCTCACCCTGACCCACAAGATCCTCTTCCTGTCTCTTGGAAGAGAGAATCCCAGCTGTCTTGACAGGTGTTTGGGTCTTTAGGTGGGGAGGCAGGAGTGTTACAAGTTGAGATGGGGAAGCCAGGCATGGTGGGACACACCTGTGATCCCAGTACTCAGGAGGCTGAGGCCAGAGGATCACTGTGAATGCAAGGCCGCCTGATTTACATAGTGAGACTCCACCCAATAAAGCAAAACAAAAATTTTAAATCAGATAAGGTGGGAGAGCTGGACACAACACCCAAAGCTGGGAGGTGCTCCTTGTCTTCTCCCCCATTGCGTTGGGGGGGGCAGCATATGGCAGCAGCAGGTCAGAGCCTGAGAGCATTTGACGAATGATTGAGTGTGTGTGCTGAGCTAGGTGGCCAGGATCTCACTCTGGGCTCTGCCTTTGCAGCTGGCTCCAGGAATACCTCCGTACAGGACAGGGACAAGACCCCCCTGAGAGCCACGTTCCAGCAAACCATGGGCGGGAGGACAGGTCCCTACAAAGCTGCTGCCTTTGACCTGACTCCCTGCGGAGATCTGCCCAACCTGGATGCTGCCGGGGATGTGAACCTGGCCTTGGGGATCCTGGATGCCTACTTGGTCCGGGTGGGGGACAACACAAGCTGCCTGTGGGACCCCAACTTCCAGGGCCTGTGCAACGCCCCGCTGTCAGCAGCCACAGCCTACAGGTGGGTGTGAGGAGCCACAGGAGGCAGAGCCAGCGGGAGGGCATGGAGTGGGAGAAGCCACAAGAGTTCGGGTGGTGGCACCAGCTGGGGATCAGGCAGGCCTGGCTCTGGGCCTCACCAGGTGCAGAAAGCCGGGGGTTCAGAAGGCCCAAACTGGCTTACTGCCCTGTCATCTCTGCCCTAAAATTCTTAACTTTGGGACAAAGGCCGTGTTTTCATGTGGCACAGGGCCCCACGAACCATGCACCTGCCATGGCTGACACAGAGGGCAGTGAGGTGTGGTTCAGGCACTAGCTAGAGCCCTGACCCCATGGCACACCCTCCCTGCTACACCTTCCTCCAGGGCCTGGCACTGCCTCTGCCCCAGAGGTGGACTCCTGGCTTTTGGTCAGACCTCAGCTTATGTCCACTCTGGTTGCCATGGAGACCACTAGGTTGGGGTCTCTAGAGCTTCTGGGCTGTTTGGGACCCGAGCATTGCCCACCTGCCATCTGCCTGCCTGCTGCTTCTGCCTCAGGCCCTAAGGAAGGGTCTTACTGTCTTCTCCTGCCTAGTACCTCTGAGCCGGATGTCCTTTGGGGATCCCCACAGTCCTCCATGCCCCCGCTGGCTCTCCTCAGCTTCCTGAGCAACCCACCCCGCCTCAGGGGCAAAGGGCGTCACATAACCCCACCCTCTGGAACACACACCTTGAAATAGTCAGGGTTCATCAAAACTCCAAATGAGCAGCTTTTCTTTCATTTTTTGAGACAGGATCTCACTGTGTAGCCCAGGCTGGCTCCAAGTCCCATTGATCTTTCTGCCTCAGCCTCTTGAGTATTGGGATTACAGTCATGGTTCTTAACTTTTTTTTTTTTTTTTTTTAATTCTTCCCAGTTTTGAGATAGTCTTATTAAATCACTAAACTGCCAGGTTGGGCTAGACCTGCCTCAGCCTTCCAGAATGCTTTTCAAGTGTTAAAAACCGCAGGTGGTAGATAGCAGAGTCCACATATCATCCATAGATTTGACTGACTGTGTGTGAGCCCTGGAGCTCTCGACACACTTGCTGGGGATCCCTGTGCCTGGGGGCAGCAGATGGCACCACTCCAGGTTGTTCTTCAGTTCCCTTTGGGATCCCAAGGGGCAGGCTTGAAATCCTAGAGGCAGGGTTGCCAGCAGACATGTGGGATCTGTCCTATAGGTGCAGCCTGTGAGGGAGCAACACAATGGAAACACCTGTTCTGCAGCAGGCTCCCAAAGGCTCCCTGCAGGAGGCTTGAAGGTGTCTTAACCCTTCTCCTTGCTGAGGCAAAATACTCCCAAGCCAAATGAGCCAAGGGTCATTCAGCCCACTCTACGGAGGCTTCAGTCCGCAGTGCTTGGTCAACCAACGGTAGAGCAGAAAGGCCCCTTGGCAGTGTGGGCAGGAAGCAGGAAGCAACAGCCAGCCTTCCTCCTGTCCTATTAGGTCCGGTCCAGGATAAGAGCCTACCAATAGCTGCCACCCACACACAGGGTGGGGCTTCCCCTGGCGGCCTCCAGAACTAAGCTAATTCTAGTCAGTGGGCTCATTTAGAGCCTTGAACCCTTAACCCCAGGATTGCACAGCTAGGTCCAGCCAGCTTTGCAAAGCCCCTCCTGTGAGCAAATGATACTTGGAGGGTTATCGGCCAAAAGAAAAAAAAAAAAAAAAGAGGGTTACCCAGATACAGATCAGGACAGGCAGGTGTGAGAGTGACAGATGGCCAAGGCATGCCCCCTCCTGTTGCCTGGGAGTCCCCTCTGTGGCTGTGCTGGGCCTTCTGGCTTCCCGAGGCTGGGACACACAGGATGCTGTAAAGCACCCTGGCTTTGTCTCCTTCCAGGTTCAAGTATGTCCTGGTCAACATGTCCACAGGCCTGACGCAGGATGAGAGCATGTGGTCGGACCCCATCCGCACCAAGCAGCGTGAGTAGGGGTGGGCAGGGGTGGCGCCCCAGGGCTCGAAAGCCAGGCCCAGGCTTGGGCTGTCTCCCTGGATTACCAGCGGGCCTTTAAAACAGTTTAACCTGAAACCAAGGATGGTGGTGCATAGCTATAATCCCGGCACCCGGGAGGGCAGAGGCAGGAGAAGGGCCAGAAACCCGAGGTTGGCCTGAGCTTCACAGGCAGCCCCTGTCTCAAAAACAAAACGAAAAGTTTAATCTGCAATGTTTCCTCCCTGCCTCTGCCTTTGAGGGCCTGGTGTGCTTGCTGGGGCTGGGCCAGCCCTCAGGGGAGCCTGGGTCAAGCTCCCTGTGCCCCTGGGGACATCCCCAGGGGAGATCCTGCTGGGTCCCAGGCGGCCTTAGCACTGGCCTGCAGGACACGGGACTCCTCCAGAAGTGGGAGAAGACCTGGGCTTTACCCAGAGACCCCTACAGAAGGCAGGCTGCGGGGACAGCGTGCATCCGAGACCATACATGGAGCCTTGGTAGGCGCTGCGGGCTCCATCACCCCATGTGTGGTCCCCAAAGGGGGCCCAACCTTGCTCAGGTTTTGGTTACACTTTCAACCCCATCTGCCCATCAGAAGACTTGAACCAATTTATAATCAAAAGTCCAAATGAAGAAGAGGCCAGGAAGTCGGGACGGTCGTGGAAGGAGATGGTCACTGACCTGGGCGGCACCCAGGCAGCAGGACCCCTGCGGTGGCCTAGGTGGTAACCAAGCCCCCTCCGCAGCCACCCCCTACACGGTCATCGACACGTGGCCCGGCAGGCGCAGTGGAGGCATGATCGTCATCACTTCCGTCCTGGGCTCTCTACCCTTCTTCCTGCTCGTGGGCTTCGCCGGCGCCATTGCCCTCAGCTTCGTGTGAGTGCGCGGAACACCCCTGATGTGGTCCGTGTGGGCCAGTACTAGAGGCTGCCGCTGGGCAGAAGGGGGGGGGGGGGTTGTCCTAGAGCAGCCAGGGTGCAATGCGCGCACATCACAGCAGAGGGCGGCCCCGCGCTGTTGCTGAACCCGTATAACTTGGCCACGCCCGGAACTTCTGCCTGATTCCGCTCCTTAGACTTGGGGTGCTTGGGGTCACGGGGACAGTGGCCTCTCATTGTCTGGCGTACAGTGAGACCTCAAACGGGGGTTCATATGGTTTCCAGAGGGTGGCACTTTCCTTATTCCGGGGATCCAGCATAAAGTGAATTGAGCAGAGTGGCTGAGTGTGAGGGCCAGGGGTCCAGTCTTCCCTCCTGATCGTGGCTCTGCCATCCCCTCCACCAGGGACATGGGCGGCTCTGATGGGGAGACCACGCACGACTCGCAGATCACACAGGAAGCAGTTCCCAAGCCCCTGGGGGCCTCAGAGCCAGCCTACACGTCTGTGAACCTCAGGCCGCCGCTGGACAGGGCCGAAGTGTTCTCCAGCAAGCTGCAGGACTGAGCGGCCTCCGGGATCGTGGTCTCCTCCCCGAGGCCAGGCCGAGGACTGGGGTGGAAACAGGGTGGGTTGGTCCAGCGTGGGGAAACTTGATGCGTCCCTGAGATGTGGAGTCCAGAAACAGTGTGCAGAATAAATGGGTCGGTGAAGGGAGAGTCGAGTCCCCCTCAGGGCTTCACCTGGGTCCCTGCTGGGCAAACTACCACGGTGAAACAGAGAGGGCCAGGCTTGACGGTGCAGGCCTGTAGTCCTAGCACTCAGGAGGCTGAGGCAGGGGGACCACAAGTCGAAACCTAGCCCATGCAATTTAGTGACTTAAGTGAGACTCGCGGGCGAGATGGCACACGCCTGGGCTGGGGCTGAGGTTCAGGCTGAGGCCCACCAGGAGTTGGAGTCCAGCCTCTGCTGGGTAGCAAGTCCTTGTCTCAAAAACCAAATCCAAGACAAACAAGAAAGAATGTGGAAGTTACTTGATCCCCAGCCTCTCTGAGCCTCCATCTCTTTATCTGTAAAATGGACAAGAGCACCCGGAGCCTTCCTCCAGGGGTGCTGTATACACCAAAGCCCTGCAGCACCCCAAGATCAGGAGTTGAAACCTTGACCATAGGTGGCATCACAGGGCCACCAGGGTGGCGTCTTGGGTTGGGTTGGTCACTTAGAAAGAGGCTGAGCTCCCACGCTGGCCAGGCCCACACCCACCAAAGGGTGTTCTCACCCCCCTTAGCACCCTTACCCCAAACTGCAGCTCCCAGGGCCCTGAGAAATGGCTTCTGATCTTGCAGCATCCAACCCAGGGCCCCACACATCCTCAGCAACTGCCCACCTTCAGCAAGGCTCTGTCTCAAAATTAGGCTGCTTCAACCCCCAGAGCAGCTGGGAGCTCAATATCAGCTGAAGCAACCAGATTCCTCGCCAGTGGTGGGCAAACCCATCCTAGGCCTATAGCGACAACTTTTCCACCCACAGGCTCAGGTGAACTTGGCCCTGGAGAGGAACCTCCTGTCTCTGTTCAGAGTTTGCCCCCTCTTGTTCCCACTAAGACCCCGCTGAGAGGGGCTGCTGGTCCCTGAGGAAACCAGAAGCTGATGGGATAAGTCTGACCTACATATATCCACCCAGGTCTTGGGTGAGGCCCTACTCCTCTCAGTGCCTGGTTCCTTGTCTGCATTTGGGTTTTTGTTTTGCTTTTCTGAGACAGAGTCTCACTGTGTAGCCCAGTCTGGCCCCCAGCTTGTGGCGACCCTCCTGCCTCAGCCTCCTGGGTGCTGAGATGACAGCTGTGCACCACCATGTCTAGCAAATTCCCTATTTGTAAAGTGGGGACTGTGGGTACCTGCCCTTATTGGGCTGGGAGCTTAAGGGGGCCACTGTCCCTGTAACCACATCATCCTAGCTGCCTGGCCCTGGCTCATGATGGCTCACTGCAGAGCCTGGGGCCTTGCAGGCCAGGTGAAGGGCCCGATCTTCTAGTGTCCCCCCAGCTGCACTGCCAGAGCAGGGTGTGTCTGGCAGTGACCACTCCTAGGAGCAGTCACTACTGCTTCACAGAGAGATGGCACATTGGTGACAGGGACGCCCAGCTGAACCTTGCCACATTCAAGGCCAAAACAGTGCTATGGGAAAGACAGGCAGGGGTGGGGCTCACCAGGTAACTCGGTGCTCTGCGAAGTCCAGGCTATCGGCTGACATAGGGGAGGCTCAGCCAGGGTAGGGACAGGAGCTGGGGGGTCCCTCAATGACCTGCGGCCTCGGCAGGAGGATGACAGCTGGCCAGAGCCCTGTGCAAGGTGATGCCCTTGACCCCAACAGAGGTGAGCAGGCTGGGTTGGGGACACTGAGAATTGGGGAGAACAGCCTGGGTGAGGCGGCGCACACCTGGAATCCCAGCACTCGTGAGGCCCAAGCACGAGGATCACTCTAAGTCAGAAGCCCGTGAGGCTACTCAGTGAGACTCCATCTGAACACCCACAGAACAGCTGTCCATCACCCGAAGCCCCCTCCTCAGCCAACCATGCAACTGCCACGCCCCTGAACCCAGAAATCATAGACCTATGCTTCATTTCTATAAAACTGTCATTTTAAAATCGTGCTGGAAATGGAAGTGTGTCACACAGCGCCATGTCCCTGAGGCTCACCCAGTCCCACCTGTACACAGTGTACTCCTTTTATGGCTGGGCTGTGTCCACTGTCTTTGATGTGTCACCAGGGAAGGTGGAGGACACATGGTCCTGCTTGCGGCTGGTCATGAGCCAGCTGCCGGGAGCTTTGTGGCAGCCTTTCTCTACATGCAGCTTCCTTTCCTAGGGGGAGGGCCCAGGAAGGACATGGCTGGGCTGCAGGATGAGTGTATGTTTGAGGAGAAAGTGCCAGAATAAGGGCTGGCCAGATAGCCCAGCGGACTAAAGAACCTGCTTTGGCAGTCTCAGTGACCTGAGACTGGTGTGCCCTCCTGGCCCCACCCGTGGCACCCACGCTGAGATGGCGATGGCTACTGAGACCGGGAGTGGTGGTATGCACTTAGCGGGCTGAAAACAGGGAGTCCAATCTGTGTAGTGAGATCCTGTAGACGCTGTACTAAAAATACATTAAAAAAAAAAAAAAGAAAATGCCAGCATATTTTCCTGAGTGGCCTCTCCCCAGCTTCAGGTTCGTGTTGGCCAGGTCTGGGAGCTATAGTGTATATCCGCTTGTCTCCCAAAGGCCAGGGCCTGGCCCCCAGCTTGGTGTTTGTTTGCTTTGGTTTTTGTTTCTTTTTTTTTTGGCGGAACCGGCAGCACCCACGATTGAATGATTGAACTCAGGAATGAACTCAGATTCTTGCACTTGCCAGGGAAGTGCTTATTCAACTGAACCATCTCCCCGGCTCTGGTTTTTGTTTTTTGAGACAGAGTCTCACTGTGAAGTTCAGGTTGGCCTTGAACTCACTACAGAGCCAGGCTGGCCTCACACTCCTGGCATTCCTCCTGCCTCAGCCTCTCGGGAGCTAGGGTTACAGGAGTGCTCCTCTCTTCCTCTTCCCTGGTTCAACTTCCTCGCCAGGCCAATGGGTCCCGCTCAGTCACCTGCGGCCCTCTGACCCTGCCACCTTCGTCCAGCCTCACCGAAATCCACTTGTCCATCCAGGCTTGAGGACCAGGGCTGAGTCCACAGCTGTGGACCTGGACCAAGGCGGGAACTGCAGGCGCCAGAGCTGACCAAGAGCAGCTGACTGAGGATGGGGCATCCCTTGCTCCCAAAGTCCACAGAACCTCTGTCCCTTGGCCTCAAGCCTCTACCGCACAGACCCCAAGTCAGCCCTTCCAAGATGGCCCTTGGGCTGCCACCTTCTGGGGAATGAGGGTGGCCTACTAAAACTGCCACCACCATTCCTCTTCACTAATCGGCTTCGGTCATGAGTGAGCTGTGTACACTTGAAACTCTGGAGCTGTAGCATGGTGGCCTGGGCCATCACCTGGCACTCGGGAGGATGAGGTGGGCAGTGCACCTGTGAGTTCCAGTCCAGTCTCAACTGCATAACAAGGGAGGAAAAACAAAAACAAAAAAACAACCCTTGGGCCACAATAAACTCCTTTAGAAATGGATTATCTCAGAATTTATTACAGTGAAGAAATGTTGACCAAAACACTGAGTCATCTAATTTCTCTGAGTCCTCAACCAGTACTCTGTGTTTTTATTTTAGCCATTCTGGTAGTTTGGACCACTGCATTTCCAAGTGAGTGGGTGAGCCAGTGCCTCCACATCCTCGCCAACACTGGGTATGGTCAGTCTTTTGAATTTTGTCTATCCTAGTGGTGTGTAGAGTTGGTGTAGTTCCGATTTGCATCTCCCCATGAATAATGTTGAAATAAACCACATCTTTTTTTAAAATCAATTCCTGAATATTACTCAGATATAAACAAATACAAACTCAAGGCTTTCACAGGTAAATGGTTGCAACTAGAGACCACACTGAAACAAATCAGACCCACCTGTGCAAACATCATATTACCTCACTATTGCAAGAACCTGAAAGAATAAATAAAATCTGAAAGGTACAATAGATACTGTGAAAAGGAAAGAATCTGTTCAATGGGAAGGAAAAACCGGAATGGACAAAAGAAAGAAAGGAGAACAGGTAAAGTTAGGTATATATGCAGGATAGTTTGGGTACTTGCACTGCTGATTTCTGCTGGCTACCGAAAGGAACAATTAATGCTTTTTTTTTTTTTTTTAAATGCATTTTAGTGCAGGGACTACAGGTTCTCACCACACAGATTAGACTTCTAGTGATCCTCCTGTTTTCAGCCTCCAGAGCGCTGGGATTACAGGAGCACAATGCGATGCCCCGCCTCAGTAGCCATCCCCATCTCAGTGCACCCTGAGGGCAGGGCGGCAGCGCAGGCCAGGGACTGAGCCCTGCCTCTGCAGGCGCTTTACATCACCGAGCTATCTGGCCAGCCCTTGCTTTGAAATTGTTTTTTAGTTTTATTATTGAGCTTGAGAGTGCCTTGCACATTCTACACTAGCCCCTCTGCCAAGCATTTCCCCAGCCTGTGTCCCACGCCCACGCGACTTGCTCTCCGTGGCCTCATCAGCCCTAACCTTGGGTCTGTTACCTTTTCTCCCAAACATGACTGCGCCGACTTTCTAGCCATGCCCTCACAGTGGCTGCTCAGTGGCTCTCTTGTCCCCATGCCACCACTACAAAGGGATGAGACATGGACAGGAGAGGAGACCTCTGCAGAGAGCTGCGCTGGGTGCAAAGAGGATCTGGGTAAGGCGGGCAGAGCCTACAGCGAGGGTCAAGGGCTTTTTCTGGTGCCAGACGCCCCTCACACCAACAAAGCTACACTAATCAGAAAGGCCACACGCACAGCAAAGCGACACCCTCCTGCTGGGCTTGGACCAAGCTTTCGAGTAGAGTAGAGTAGCGAGTAGCTAGGGGCTGGGACCTCTTGGGGCGGGCCGCTGGTGTGTGGGGCGTCTCCAACAGGGCCCAAGGTGGGTAGTGATGTGCACGTAAGCATGCACGCACACACACACACACTTCAGATGTACTTGCTTCTCACCAGCCGCCTGGCTGCCACAGGGCACCGTCAGTACAGAAGCGAAGCACACATGCCAGCTGTTAAGCTGGAATGTTAGTGACAGTGTCTTCTCCGTAGGGGTGGGCTGAAGACTGCCCGAAGGGCTAAGGCAGAGTCCACAAGCCTTCAGTTGGGTGTTGGCACCCTTCTTTTGTTGCTGTAGTTTGTTTGCTGAGACAGGGCCTCATACGCAGTTCGGGCTGACGCTGACCTTGAATTTGCAGCGATCCTCCTGCCTCGGCCTCCCCAGTGCCGATATTACACGTGTGTGCCACCACACCAACTATTAAACAGCCAACTTTAAAATCAAACTTATGTAAAGGTGCTAAAGAGAGAGGAATTAACAACTGCGGTTCAAGCAGGTCGGGGAGGAGGTTCGGGAAGCCCGGGAACGGGAAGTGACTTCTGACCCGACTAGCTCTTCTGAGGGAAAGCAGAGACTTCCACGGTTCCGCGACCAGCGCAGCCCGGTTCCCGGCGCACTCGACTGCGCCTGCGCCGACTCCTGCAGGGGCGGGGAACGGCGGAGGGGGCGTGGCGAGCGTCCTGACCTCACCCACTCCAGGGCGGAGCCTCAGGCCGCCGCGCGACCGTTGGCTTCAGGGCGGAACGTTTGCGCGGCTGGGGCGCGCGCGGGGCGGACTTTGCGTCGGCGCCGCCGGCTGGCGAGGAGGGCGGGCGCGGTGTCCTCGGCCGTGCGGGGCCCGCGCGGTGCGCACGCAGCCCGGTCCTGAGGGCGCGCGGCGAGAGACGGGGCGCCGTCGTCTGCCCGCGAGCGGGAAGCAGGTGAGGGGCGCAGCGGGACAGGTCGAGCCGACCCAACCCAGTTTCCAGCTCTCTCCCAGCATTTTCGAGGACCCATCCGGGCCTCTCTGGCCCCGATAGCCTTCCACACCTTGGGGCCCCAGACCCCCCTAGAGCCTCCCTTGACGCTCAGGGCCACGGCGGCTCCAGGGCAGAGCTCCCGTCCGCTGTTCCAGAAAATCCGCCCCTGGAGAGCCCCCGCCTCCTCGGAGCCCCCTTGCCTGTGCGGGCCCCGCCACCTTTCCTGGGTGGGCCACCTGTCCCTTAGGCCCTAGAAATCCTCGGGGTTCCCACCCCAGCACCCTCAAGGGCCCTTTCTTTGGTCACCTACCCAGAGGCTTCTGTCCCTTCCTCAGAGATGCTCTGGGGAGCATCCGAGAAAATATTCCCAAGGTTTTTAACAATAATGGAAGAGGTAGAAACAGACACCAGTCACCTGAGGAGCTCTTTAATATTTGGGGACAGGTTTTCACTAGGTGGCCCAGGCTGGCCTCGAACCCCATCCTGCTGCCTCAGCTTTGCTTAAGAAGCACCTTATGACCCAATAGGACGTGTGCTTTGAAGTCCTCATGTGTCGTACTCATAGTTGCAGAGGCCTGAGCGGGCAGTGTTTAACTTTTGATGCCACTGTGTGCCCGGAGTTGGGCGGATTAGGGCCCTTTACGTCATCTCTTTCTCGCTTTGACTTTTGCATTCCCTCTAGAGCTAGCCCGTGTCAGTGGTGGCTGCAGAAGGACTTCATTATAGTGGCCTTGCTGATGGAGAGATGCAGGCTGAAGCATGCTCTCTAGGACGAGGCGATTTAGGTAGGAGATAGGTGACTTCAAGCGGGGACGCCTCCCCACCTGTAGGCGTGGGTGCACCTCCAGTCCTCATCAAGAGATGCCTATTGGGCCTGCGTGTCTTAAGGACAAAGGTCATCCTTTTCTTGGGCCACACCTGTCATTGATGGCTTGCCTGGAGCAGTTCCTGAGTATGACCCAATGGGCAGCCCTGGGTGGCAGAAGAAGGCATATTTGGCTGATTATTGTGGCAGGCCAGTGTCCACTGAGGAGCGGGTACAGCCCGGCTCTCTGCTCTGCCTCTGGTGATGCAGCCCCCGCTGCAGAGCTGGGTGGAAGGGGTGAAAGGCTGTTGGGGCCATTTTCTGTGGGGGTCATGTGCAGTGGCTTGAGTGAAGCTGGCATGGGGTTAAGACAGGCAGGTTTGGGACCCTGGAGCATAAGCCTCAGCCTGAGGGTGGGTGGCTGTGGCTGTGTTGTCTGCCTCTCTGGAGAGCATAGGGCCACCGGTGTAAGGAAGGGGCAGTGGGAGCAGCAGTGGCCTGTGTGGAGCAGATGATGCTTCAGCAAGGAAGGTAGCCTGTGTTTGGTGGGGAGCTGGAGGTGGTGTCCCCGGAGCCTGAGAGGGTGAGGCTAGTGATAGGCAAAGCTCAAGGCTGGAGATGGTGTGGTGTAGAGGGCTCAGAGCCACACCGGGACCTGGGCACAGGCCTTCTGAATGGTCTCCATGAGAAAGGTGGTGCAGCTTGGATCCTGGGGGTGGTAGTGGTGACCACAGCCTCATCATCGGGCTTTCAGTGTCTGCTGTCCACTCAGGAAGTGCACACATCACACTGGGGCAGGATGAAGGGGGCCGTTGGGCAGAGCTCAGCCAGGTTGCTGCTGGGCTGTCAGCAGTATTGCTGAGACAGTGTGGTGTTGCCCATGGGAAGTGGCAGTGTTCAGACAAACCGAGGGGTTTCAAGGTAGTGGCAGATGGCAGAGTAGAGAGAGCATCAAGAAAGTCTCCCGAGCTTCTTTGGTGCCATGAAGGGCTTCCTGGGGAAAGGAGCAGGGCCTGGTGAGGCCTGTGCAGTAGAAACTTCCTGGGATGAGGGCTGTGGGCTGTGTCTGCTGTCCAGGGCAGCAGCCACAGGTGACCAGCATGACAGAAGGACCTATGTGTTTGTCTTAGTGAATCCTAAGAAGAGTCCCCTATCACTCCCCAACATGTCAGGGGAGGCACACTGTTCCAGGCTATGTACTTTTTTGAGACAGGGTCTCACTTTGTAGCTCTGGTTGGCTGGAGCACATAGTGATTCTCCTGCCTGTGGAGTGCTGGAATTACAGGCACCACCTTTCCCACCTTTCCCACCTCAGCCTTTGTTTGTTAGAATGTTCTCCAGTGTAATGCTTCTGTGCTTGGAGGTGAGGGTGCCATTGCTTTTCACATGGAAAGAGATCAGAGGCTCAGAGTGAGTTGCCAGCTATTACTGGGGATAGTCGGGCCTGTTGGCCAGGTGCTTCCTGCTATATCCTTTATCTTTTTTTTTTTTGTAATTAGTATTGTCTTTTTATTTATTTTTTTAAAGAGAATACAAAATGGTAAAAGAAAAGACATTAGAAATGATACAGAATTTTACCCAAAAAAATAATAGGAATTCGACAGTGGTTGATGTATTACATATCATCTTCAAATTAGCTGTGCAGATTACCGGTTATAAACATACAAAATTGGAAAAATAAAAAGATAAAGAAAAATGTTAAGCGTTGACCTTCCTGCTGTATCCTGCTTCCGAGCCTGGGGAAGGTCATGGAGGCTGTGGTTTCCTGGTTCAGCCTGCTTATCTGTTCCCCCTAAAGTTAATGTGAATAGGCGGATGATAGGCCAACAGAGACCAGGCAGAGAATGCTGTGGACTGCCGGCCTCACCCAGACCTCCCAAGGGGCGGCTCATGGTCCCTGGCAGCCTTTCTGAGAAGGACCTGTGGTGGGAGAGGCCTCAGGCCCTGCCCTGTGTGGAGGTATGTTTGGGAGGTGGAGGTCTGAGGCAGTTTGGGGGTCATGTGGACCAGGTGTTGCCCAGGAGAGCAGGTGGAGTCTGGGACACAGGCCAGCAGGGAGTTTCTAGCTCACTTGTGTTCCTTGGGAGACACTGACCAGGTCATTGCTGCCCAAGAGTCTCAGTTTTCACTCAGAAAATACTGAAAGTATTTGGTGTCTCATAGTAAGAAAGGGCCTATTTCTAGCTTAAAATTGTATCATCAGATTACTTTCTAGAATCTGTGTGCATGAGTGTGTTTCTGTCTATCGCTCTGCCTGCCTGTCTCTGTCATCAAGACAGGGTCTTACTATGTAGCGCAGGGTGGCCTTGAAATGTGATCCTCCTTGTCCAGCTAGATAGATAGCTCAGCCGACTAAAGCCTAAAGCACGCCTGCTTATAGGGCTGGGAGATGGCTCAGTGGAGTAAGCGCTTCCCTGGCAAGCATAAGGGCCTGAATTCAATACTTGGTTCCAAGAAAATAAATAAAGTGCCTGCTTAAGCAAGTGCAGGGACTGGGGTTCCATCTCCAGCATGCCCTACCCACACACACACCCCACTCCTGTGGGCTGAGACAGCGATTGAGACTGGGCATGGTGGCATGTGCTTGTAACTCCAGCACTTTGGGGGCTGCAAAACAGGAAGGATCACTACGGATCTGATCTGTGTAGTGAGACTCTGTAGACCTTATACTAAATACATTTTTAAAAAGAGAAAGAAAAAGAAATGTGATCCTCTTGCTTCAGCTTCCCACATCCTGGGATTACAGCCTAGAACATGTCTTCATGGTCCTCAGGCTGGTAAATGCCAGAGGGTCAGCATATTCCTGGCCTATCAGGAAGCAAGATGTGTGCCATGTCCCATCTGTGGGACCACAAGCACTCCAGTGCACACTGGTCTCGGGACAACATCAGGGAGGGTGTTTGTTCTTCCGTGTGGCACCCACATTAGAGCAGTGCATGACTGCACCACGCTGCTGGCTTCTGGAGGGGGCTCGGTGTCATCCGGACCAGGTGGCAAAGGCCGTGTCCACCCTGTTGGGTTACTGAGCGGGTGGAATGGTGAAGCACATGTGTGGCGCTTTGCATGTGCAGCGCTTGGTGTTGCGCCCGGCGAGGGCTGTGCAGTTGCAGGTAGGTAGTTAACTCGGCTTTAGTTTTTTTTGAGGTGCACCCCAGGAGTTTACCATTGAGCCGCATCCCTACCCTTGAGATTCTTTTTAGCTTTCTCACTGCTCAGCTGTTTCTCTGGTTTGTGCTCTGTGCGCACAGCTGTTTGGGGCACTGGTTTCAAGAAGCCACTCAAACACACTGGGTGTTTATGGAATGGGCGGTTTTTATCTGTTATACTTAACTGAGCTGAATACAAATTGCATTTGATACAATACAGATTGTATTGAGTCCGTATTTTCTGCAAATTGGAGAAGGTGGTTCATCTTGAAGATCCTCATTGGTAACACTGGTTTTACCAGTGCCAGTGGTTCAGCGGCATCCTGGCTGTGGCTGTGCCCTGGAACATCGGTGCTGAATCACAGCCCAGGGACTCGAGGGAAGGGGCAGCCATCTTTCAGCTGCCCCCTCCCTATGCTCTGCAGCCCACCAGCCCTGTGAGTGATGGCTCTCCATTGACGTGGTGGCCTCCCCTGGCCCCAGATCTGTTTGCATGCTAGGTCCCAGTATGGCTCAGGACACTTACAGATTTTTGGCCATTAATGAGTGCCTCTGTTTCTGGAGACTCTAGTGGTGCTACCTGGAATCTCCTGGGATGTGTCACATAGCCCAGGTGTTTGCTCTTGGTTAGAAATATGGCTTCCAGGTGTGCTGGGCATGCGCTCTTGTTGCCTTCCTACTCTAACGCACCTGGTAACCCTGGAAGCCAACCGCACTGACTAAGATGACTGCGGGCATCAGGAAGGCGGGGAGGGGGAGAGGGTGACGTTGGTTCTGCGTAGTTCTGGCACCCAGGCAACAGGCTGGAGGGTGCTGGCTTTCAGGCTCATGGCTGCCCAGCCTGCTGTGGTGTGTGCTGGCAGGTGTGGCCTCCTGGAAGGGCGTAGCGGGCCACAAGGTCCACCTTGGTTACTCAGGTAAGCTCTAGGTGTCCAAGCCTGGGGTCTCCTGAGTTGCACAGTTCTGCATCATCCTGTGTGGCGACCTCAGTAACAGTGGCTGTGGTCATCACCTCCAAGTTGCTTGCAGGCCTGTGAGCCTGGCCATCCCTGCACATGCTAGGGCTGGGTGCTCCTCACTGTTGGGCCCAGCTGCAGGTGAGCTGGAGTCCAGCACCTGATCGGTGTGAGCTTGCCCTCCCGGCTGGGAGCCCCTGTCTGTGCCTGGCCCTCTGCACCATGATGGCTCTGGACAGCCTGAGTGCCTCTTCCTGCTGTTTGAGCTGCTTAACGCCCCATGACCGCTCTTTTCTGGTGCCGGGGAGGGATGCAGGGAGGTGCTATCACTGAGCTGTATCCCCAGCTGCTCTTACTCATTTTCTTTCAGTACTAGACCTTCACGCTGACCTATATCCCCAGCCCATTTTTTATTCTGAGAAAGGGTCTTGGTTGCCCAGGCTGGTTTTGGACTTGAGTTCCTCCCCCTTCACCTCCCAGAGCGTAGGGATTTCTGAGGCGTGCTACCGCCTGTGGCTGTGTTTTGTGTGTCCTTTTGTTGAGACAGGCAGGACCTTGCTAAAACTGCCTGGCCTGGCCTCAGACTTGGCAGCTCTCCTGCCTTAACCTCTTGAGCACCTGGGATGACAGGTATGTGCCATCACATCCAGCTTGTAATTAATGTATAGAAAGAAGCTGACATTTAAAAATAATTTTTAAAGGATCCTTCCTGTTAGGGTTTGTGTGTATTTGTTCCCCAAAGCCTTATGCTGTTAAGAGGCAGACTCCTAGAGGTGTGATTAACTCATGATCTATTGGGATTATGGGTGTGAGTACTACTCCCAGCCTGGGGCAGATAGCCTGAGTGCAATTTAAGGGATCCTTTTTTTTCTTTTTCGGTGGTACCGGGGATCGAACTCAGGACCTTGTGCTTACCAGGTAAGCACTTATTCCACTATCCTGCAGCTTAAGGGAGACAGGCTTCCTCTTTGTTGCTATTTTGCTGCTGCTCCATTTTGTTCTTGCTCTTCGCTGCTGCCATGAAGCCCTCTGTCATGGCAGACAGGCTGCAGAGCATAGGGAGGGGCAGCTGAAAGATGGCTGCCCTGTGCCTTGAGTCCCTGGGCTGTGATTTGATTCAGTACTGATGTTCCAGGGCAGAGCACAGCCAGGCTGCCGCTGGACCACTAGCACTGGTAAAATCTGACCCCACTGTTGCCAATGATGAGAGGGAGGCAACAGCTTGGGAGAAGTGTCCTGGGGTGGAGGCCTTGGAGCCAGCTGAGTAGGGACTGAAACCTCCAGTAACTGTGAGCTAAAACCTTTCCTTCCTTCATTCTGGGTGTCCGGTATTTGTCCCAGCATCAAGAGAAAAGTAACGGAGACACTTCCCTTGAGTTCTTACACCTCACGGTGCTCGTGAAGTGCACCTGTGGTGTGTGGTGAAGGGCAGTGACAGTGCCGGGCTGTGGGACAGGAGGCCTGGGGGCAGTCTGCATGGCGGGCTGGCAGTGGAGGGGATCTGCTTTGCCTGCTGAATAAAAGCGACCTCTGTTCCGTAGGCGGTCGTATTTGAACTAGACCCTGGTGGTGAGCGTGGAAGGCAAAGGTTCAGGCGCCGTAAGGCAGTGTCCAGCTGCTGCATCGCTAGTTTATATTTGTGACCTCATGTTCTAGCAGGCAATATCCTGCTAATACTTTTACTGGAGGCTCTGGATGAAAAGGACAGAACTGCTTATAACAATCTGTATTGAGGCTGATTTTGCTTTTGGAAAATGCTGGTACTTCCTTGTGATAGAATGGGTTGCTGCGTTGACTTGGCCGTGGGCCACCAGCTGGTGACGACATGATCACCAAGGAAACCCAGAGATGCAGTGTGTGAAAGGTCTCTGAGGGGTTTGTTCCTGTGGTCCAGAATCCCATTGGCTTGGAGCTGTGACTGTGGGTGGGAGCCTGGTGTCAGAGGCTGGATGTCCCTCACAAACTTTGAGGGTTGGGCTGTGCAGTTCTCCCCTGGACCTAGTAGAAAACCTGGGGAGATTTTGGGTAATCTCCAGGCTATTGTGAGACTTGGCTCTGATCTTTATGCTGCTGCACACAGGAAATGAGGTAATGTCTTTAAACAGTGTGTGTACAGAACTGTAAATGCCTAATATGGGCAGCTCTGCAGCTCACCCTGCTGGGCGCTGTGCTGAGCGCTGATGTCAGGGGTCTGTCCTCTGTTGGCTGCTTTGACCCTTGGAGGGCCACGCCCACTCAGCATCTGGAGGGCCTGTGTCTGTTGGGTTGGAGGCCCTAAGGGGAGCAGCTGTGGGCCTGGTGCGGTGCTGTGGCAGGAGCTGCCCCCAGCACTGCTCAACTGTGGGAAGAGCAGTGACTTCTCTTGGGAACCTTGGAAGTCACTCCTGCTGTATTCAGTTTGCTAATGTTTGATTTTTTCATGCCCTCTGGCAGGCATGTAAATACAGTATTTAGGTTTTGAATTTTAACTGGGATCTATCTGTATATGGAAAAACAAAAGCAGGTGAATCATTAAGGGAACTGGAAGCAGGATCTCGTGTGTAGTCAGCTCTGGCTTGCGACTGTCTTGCCCAGCCTCTTGGTACTTAAGCTATAGGTGTGTGCCACCATGCTTGGCTTTTCTTTTTCTTTTTTTAATGTATTTGTTACAGGGTCTCTGTGCAGCTTGGACTCTAGTGATCCTGCTGTTTTCAGCCTCCCCAGTGCTGGATCATAGGTGTACACCACCACGCTCAGTCTCATTGCCCAGTCTCAATTGCTCCTGGCATGTCATGTGGTCCAGGCATGGAACCCTGGTCCCTGTGCTTGTCTCAGCAGGTGCTTAGTCCGCTGAGCTATCTCGCCGGCCCTTCCATGGTTTAAACTAGAGATTTTATTTTTTTGATCATTGGGGATTAAACCCAAGGCTTTCACAGTGACATATACTTGCAGCTCCCCTTTCCCCCTCATTTTGAGATGGTTTCATTAAGATGCTATGTTGCTCTGGCTGGGCTTGAACTTGTAATCTTCCTGCTTCAGCCTCCTAGTGTGCTGGGATTACAGGCTTGTATTGCTTGCTTGGTGTGAACTAGCAAAGAGAATTAAAAAAATTTACACACATTACCCCCTACCTCAGCACTGAGCTGGCAACCAAATCCTGGTGTGGTGACTGCACGCCTGTGATCCCAGTGCTGGGAGGCTGAAAATAGGAGGATCACTAGGAGTTCCAGCTGGGTAGTGAGACCCCGCACAAAAATAAAAAGGTTAAAATTTAAAAAACTGTTTATATGATAACAGTCATTTATCTCAGCCTTCCTTGCACTTCTCTGTAGGATTTTGAAAGCATGCTAGACTGTGTGGAGAAGCTGAGACAATGGCGTCTGCCCTAGGCTGAAGGAGCGCCACTCCTGCAGCGGTGGGGGTAGAGTGGGGGCAGGGGAGCATTGGCAGCTCCTGGGTACCTCGAACTCCCCTGCAGCAGGGCTGAGCACCAAGACCCGAGAGCCCAGTCGCAGGTGGGGCAGGCTGGACCTGGTATGCAGGGAGCTCTCCCTGAGGGTTGAGCTGCTGGGCTGGAGTCTGCACTTGTCGCCCAAGCCCTGCGGACATGGCAGTGAGTAGGAAGCCGCACGTAGGAACAGCTGGGGATGGGCAGCCAGGGCAGTCAGTGGAAGACTGGGGCTGAGAGCTGCAGTGCTGATTCCACAGTGGAGGGGTCGTGTCGTGTAGGAGAAATCCTCAGCCTTCTTGGAAAAGTCCTGGCAAGTGTCTCAAAGTGACCTGACCCTGCATGACTGCTGCCTACAGGAGGTGGGCTGCAGCAGCCTCACCCCTGTGGCAGGCAACTGGGGAACCTCATGTTCCTCTTGGCTTATAGACTGTGGCTGCTTAACCTCAGGGATAGTGACAGCAGCTTTGAGCCATCAAGGACATAGGGTGCGTGCTTAGTGGTGACCTCAGCGTGCTCACTGGCTCTGCAGCCTCCCGGGGCATGTGTTCACCCTGGAAAACTGGTCTTGGTGACCCCACTCTAGTCGAGGAGAGAAGAGGCCACAGCATCCAGACAAGTGGCTTTCAGTCATGCTGCAGCCAAGCCAGTGCCCCCTGCTCCACTTGCGCAGGCAGGGAGTGGTATCTGGTGATGGCACCCTGTTCTTGAGTGTGACAGCTCTGCTGATGGCAGCCTGTCACGGGTAGGGTTTCCCGGTGAGGTGGAGCCTGGTCGCTCAGCCTGTCCTCCATGTGTCAGCAGTGGTGAGCAGCAGGTGTCCACGAAGCATGAAGATGTGGTTCTGTGTGTGATGAGCACCTGCCATTAGATTGGTGCTGTCAGAGCTTCCAGCTGGCAGGACTGTAAGGAACCTGACAGGGACAGCAGCTGGGTGGGCAGGGACACCAGTACCTCTTCAGCATGGTAATTGGCTGTGGTTTTCATTGAGGGCAATTGAGGGCAAAAGTGGCTTTGGCACATCTTGGAGTGTAGAAACAGCTGGGTGGGTAGACCCAGACATGTGAGAGTCCTGGTTTCTGTCGTCAGCCCTGTCTTCCTCGCTTCTTCTCATAGGGTTCAGTCAGCCAAGGTGAGGCCTGGTACCTGATATGGGGCCCAGAGCTACAGAGCCCTGCCTCTCACACAGGAATGCCCCTGCATGACTTGCTGTGGGCAGGCATTTGGGTGGGTCCATGGGGGGCCCCTGGGAGTGGGGCCTAAGGGGTCTCCAGAGTGTGGTGCTGCCCACAAGTCTACTGTAACCTCTGCGTCTGTCCTTCCTCCTCGTCCAGGAGGGACAATAATGGCTTCTGACGACCCGATGCGCCATATGAGGTTAGCAATGTGGTTTAGGAACATTCTGTGGGCTTTTTTAAGACAGGATCTCACTCTGCCATTCAGGCTGGCTTTGAACTGAAGTCGGTCCTCCTGAGTTTGGGTGTATGCTTATTATGTTTTTCAAGTATTCTAATTTAAATGGAGACCTGAGGCCTTTTATTCTCTTCCAGGATACTAATAAAAACTTTTGAGTTAGGCATAGTGACACACAGCTGCAGTCCTGGCAGGTGGGAAGCTGAGGCAGGATGGTAGCTGGGGATGTGGCTAGTTTGGAACCCTGGGTTCAGCTTCATCAGCACACACGTGCACTCCACACGTTTATCGTTGAGGTATACGTTGGCTCTGATTACTTTTTTCTCTTTAGGATTCACAGATGGATTCAGAGGAAAAGACAACAAATAAAAGTGAACAAAAATCAAGGTAAATTAACTCCTGTCAACCTTCAGGCAGGTTTTTTGGTCTCACAGAGTCTGGGAGAATCCATCAAGGGTACAAAGACAGAAATGAAATAGGAATGGGACAGGCTGGGCCTGGCATGCAAGGAGCTCTCACTAAGGGCAAGGCGCCCTCCTGCAGGGGGCACTGTTCTGGAGCAGTGCAAGATGAGCAGCTACAGGGGTGGCAGAGCTCTTGCTGTCACTGCTAGCGGGAATTATTTGTTGTGGGCAGTTTGAGAAGGAGGTGGCGGCGAGGGAGGCCTGGCCACCTGAGACCCTGGTGAGGCGAGGGTCAAGCGGCAGAGGAATGCCCAAAGTAGGCAGCTCTAAAGCTTTGTCTGCTGCGGGGCAACAGCAGGATGGAAGGACAGAGCATGTGCGTCCAGGCGGGGCTGGGTTTGACCTGAAGGCCACGGCTCCTGCCAGGCTTGGGTTTGCAGTGTTCTTGGCTGATTCTAGTTTTTCCTCTCCCTTATGTTGAAGCAGAAAGTTTTTAAAAAGCCTCATCCGGAAGCAGCCGCAGGAGCTGCTGCTGGTCATTGGCACTGGTGTCAGTGCAGCGGTGGCCCCAGGCATCCAGGCCCTGTGCTCATGGCGCAGCTGCATTGAGGCTGTCATCGAGGCTGCAGAGCAGCTGGAGGTGCTGCACCCTGGGGATGTTGCCGAGTTCCGGAGGAAGGTGATGAAGGACCGGGACCTGCTGGTTGTGGCCCATGATCTGATCCGGAAGATGTCACCTGTGAGTCTCACAAGAACTCAAGAGCCAGTGGGGACAGTTTGGGTACAGGCTGGGAGAGTGTGTGGAGTTGGGCTAATGAACTTGTAGGACATTGTCCTTGTCCCACTGTAATGTCAGGTGGCCCCAAAGGAGGGCGTAGTGAACAATGCCCCACTACACTGGGCTTGGGGTGCTGTCCTATGTGTGCTGGGTGTGAGCTTTTCATGTCAACAGACCAGCCATGTCTCCTCAGTGGTGGCTGCTTCCTCTGCTGAGTGAATTGAGCATCTGCCTGCAGAGGAAGTGAGCTGGCAGGAAGGAGTACAGTTGGTGACATGGGGACAATCACTGAGTCTTGTCCTGGATGGGGTCTGAACAGGGGTTGGGCTTGTCAGAAGCCATCCATGGTGTCTGGACACAGGTTCAGTGAAGCTAGGCTGTGTGTGTGTGTGTGTGTGTGTGTGTCTGTCTGTCTTATCTGTCTGTCTCTGTCTGTCTGTCTGTCTGTGTAGTGAGGCTGGCACCAGGTCTCTATCCCTCATGTCTATAGAGCAGTCCCTGTGGAAGGGGATGGAATGGGGACAGGGATGGTCGGGCAGTGAGAGCTGCTGTAAGAACACCAGAGCTGTGGCCTCAGTGTGAGAGCAAGTCAGTTCCCGCAAGGGAATCTGGGCAGGGGTGCGGGGAGCCTGTACATGGGGAACTGGGGCTCCGACCCTCTGCCTGAGGTGTGCTGCCCTGCTTCCTGCCATGTGGGTGGGGAGGGTGGTGGACTGCTGTGGAAGTCACCTGCACCTGTTTCCATTGCCATCTACCCCTTCCTTTCCCAGGTGACTGGGCCAAACGTGGTGCTCTGTGACTGCGGGATGACTACCATTGTGGGTGGGGCTTGGCACGTACACCTGAGGTCAAACCCGGTGTGCCACTGCTTCTGTGAAGGAGGTTCTGCTGCATGTGGCCACATTCACCCTTGGTGTCATGGGCCCGATGTGTACTCTTTGGCCCTTGATGGCCCCAGCACAGGAAGAGGGGAATGGGAGTGAGCCAGTGTGGCTGGTGGCGTGGCTGGCTGAAGGCCCTGCCCTTCATCTGCAGAGGCTGGCTGCCTGCTGTAGGACAGTGGCGGCAACCCCGTGGCACACATACCACAGCAGGCTGTAGGTGTCATTGAAAACTGAGAGGCTTGTCATCCCTGCCATAGGAGATGTTCTTTACAATTTTGCTGATCTCTCAGGAGAAGATTTGGTGTGGGTGGTCAACAGGCTAAAGGGCTAGGGACTCCTTGAGGAGTCACAATGGCCTGAGTGTGCAAGGCAAGGTGTGTGTTGCCCAGGAGAGGCAAGACCCAAAGGGTGAGCAGCATGCCTGGGCCCTGCTGCTGGCATCACACATAGGAGGGAGGCTGGGCTGGAGGAAGGTTCTGCAAAGGGCCTGACTCTGGTCCTGCAGAGGGCTGGTGTGGGTACTGAGGGGTGCGGCCAGTGGGGAGAGCCGGAGCAAGGGAATACGCAGAGCAGGCCACACGCCTAGCTTTGAAGTCTCCAGAACACGGACAGAGGCGTGGCTAGGGAGACTGAGCCTGGCCATCCTGTCCTGCCCGAGTGGATGGCCCGTGTACCCTGGAGGCTTCACTGTCCTACACTCTAGCAAACTGCTGGGCCTGCAGAGTGCTGCACTCTCCTGCCCGGAGGTGGCAAGAGTCGTGACCCTGTCCCTCTCCCACAGCGCACAGGCGACACCAAGCCCAACTTCTTCCAGGACTGCCTGATGGAAGTGTTTGACAGCCTGGAGCAGCACATCCAGAATCCACTGGTGCTGCAGTCCATCCTCGGCCTCATGGATAGGGGCACCATGGTGCTCACCACCAACTATGACAACCTGCTGGAGCTCTTTGGGCAGCAGCAGAACAGGCCCATGGAGTCGCTGGACCTGAAGGACAAGACGAAGGTGGGTGGATGGCAAGGGGCTGGCACCCTGCAGTGACCTTTCGGTGAGGGCTGGTCCCTGACTCCCAAGGGAAACAAGACCCTGAGTTTGTGCGGAGGCCATGCCAGCCACATCGGGCAGCTGGGCCAGGGTGGGGGTGCCTGGTGCCTTGCCACACGGTCTCCTGACTTCTGCGGCTCTGCTTTCCTTCCACATTCCATCCCGGAGGCCTGTGAGCACCTCCTGCATTTATTCACTGCAGCCACCCTGGGAGATATGAGTCTCAAGTAACAGGAAGCCCAGGACACCCCACCCCACCCAATTGCTGCATCTTTTAAGTGGTCCTGGGGATTGAACCCAGCACCTTCACAACCAAGCTGCATCTCAGCCCTTTCTTTTCTTTCTTTTTTCTTTTTTAAATTTATTTAGTACAGGGTCTATAGGGTCTCACTACATAGATGAGACTCGTAGTGACCCTCCTGTGTTCAGCCTCCCGAGTGCTGGGATCACAGGCGCGCGCCACCATGTGCAGTCTCGCTCACTGTCTCAGCAGGGCCGGCAACACACACTGGGGCTCGAACCCGGCACTGCACTCTGCCTAAGCAGGCGCTTTAGTCTGCTGAGCTGTCTGGCTGGTCCCTTTATTTTCTATTTTGAGACTGCATCATCAAGTCACACAGCTTTCCAGGCTGGGCTGGAGTTTGTAGTCTGCCTGCCTCAGCTTCCCAGAGTACTGATGTCATGAGTGTGCCACGGTGGCTGTTCAGATTCCTTTAACAGCCCTGTAATCCCTATACTCAGAGGCCGAGTAAGCAATGCTGCCAGAAGTCCCAGGCCTGGGCTATGGCAGGCCTGGGACTTCTGGCAGTTTAGGGTCAGCCTGAACTACACACAGCAAGACCCCATTTCAAAAAACAAAGCAAACAAAACAAATTTGAATTGTAACTTACACAAAATTTTTTAATTTTATTTTTTTCTTTAGTATACTGGACATCTTTCTGTCATTGTTTTCAAAATGATTTTTAAATGGCAGTAGGATTCTAAGACTGAATTATAATTATTTCCCTTCCTCTCTTGTGAGCATGTTTATTGATACAAATACACCACAATGAAAATCCTTTTACTTTTTGGTTCCCATGTTTATTTCTTCAGGGTAAACTCCTAGTAGTGTTTCCTGGCCAGAGGAATGGTATTTAAGACACTGCTGCTACAGATTATGCAGGCGTCTTCCAGAATCACCAGCTAAACATCCCATCTGTGTATGGGAGTGTCAGTTTCCCTCTTTTGGCCAGCATTCAGTGTCACTGCAAAAGCAGATACTCTGCCAGGCTTAGTGATGCATGCTTGTAATCCCAGCTCTAGGGAGTCTGGGACAGGAAGATTGCCACAAGTTCAAGGCCAGCCTGGGCTACATAGTCAAATGGTCTCAAGAAGAAAACAAATAAACAAAAAAAGCAAAATATTCATCTATTTGATAGATGCAAATTCTAAAACTTTTCCTTTTTATTACTAAGTTAAAGACAGTCTCATTCCATTAAGGATTTTCTTTGTGGACATGTTTGTGTCCTTGTGTATTCACGTATTTTCTTGCTGTCATCGCCACCAGTAACATCTGTCACTCAGCCTCAGAGCCTCGCGCTTCCCTCCACGCAGTCTCCCAGAGTGGCCGTGAGCCCAGCTGCCATCGGGTAGCATGTGTGGGGCTGGGCCTGCAGGAGCAGGGCAGCATCTGTGGCCCTCTGGAGAGGCCAGTGGCCCTGTCCCTGTCAGCCCAGCAGGCTGCTGTGCCCCACACCAAGTCCTGCAGACACACCTGCACCTTGTATGAGATGGATACCATTAGCCATTGGCAAGGACTTTCCTGTCCATGTGGACTTTCCTTGGTGTAAAACTGAGGCATAAGCAAGGTAAAGAAAAGTTAGTGTGGCCTTAGAGCAGCTGGCACCCACATGTGAGGGTGAAGAAGGTAGATTTAGCGGGGACACAGCTCTCCCTCCCTCAAGGTGGGCTGCAGAGGCTGAGTGATTTAGAGTTTGCTTCTCTTGTCCATTTGAAATAACACCAGGCCACATGTCTCCATCTTGGCTTGTATCGTTAGGTCCTCCAGTGGGCGAGAGGCCACATCAAGTATGGCGTTCTCCATATCCATGGCTTATACACTGACCCCTGTGGGATGGTGCTGGACCCATCAGGATACAAGGACGTCACACAGGACGCGGAAGTCATGGTATGGCCCCTCTGCCTTAGGGCCTGCTTGTGATCTCTGTGGCCAACAGCCCTGTGCCTGCAGTCTAGGAGGTCTCCTCCTGGCAGCTGGTCCACTCCTGGGGTGGGGACAGGACTGTGTCTCCTGTGCCATCTGCATGTTTGGCCCAGCCAGGTGGCCACACGTGGAATCCACTTGCACACACCTAATCGGTGCTGCACTGCCGCCCCTCTGCACGCCTGTCGTCTGGACTCCTGTCCTTTGGGTGCTAGCAGCCCTCCAGCTTTCAGAACTGGCTTCAGGATTCCATGACCGAGAGGCTCTTGCTGCCACGCTGGCATGGAGGGCATGAGAGCTCTGTGTTTGGCTCCTTGCAGTGCTGTGGCACTGAAAGAGCCCCCCGAGAATGGTTGGGTGTGTGGGGGTGGGCCGAGTGCCATGGCCAGAGCATACTGCCTTCCCAGACCCTCCTCAGGAGGCCCTTGAGCTGGTGGGCAGCAGGACCCAAATGCACACATGTGTAACTTTGTGTTAGTTGACAGCCCCCGGTCCCTCACCCAGGGTCCCCGTTTCCTTCCTGGCTCCCCAGGAAGTCCTGCAGAACCTGTACCGCACCAAGTCCTTCCTGTTTGTGGGCTGTGGAGAGACCCTGCGTGACCAGATCTTCCAGGCCCTCTTCCTGTACTCGGTGCCGAACAAGGTGGACTTGGAGCACTACATGGTGGTGCTCAAGGACAACGAGGACCACTTCTACAAGCACCAGGCTGACATGCTTTTGCACGGGATTAAGGTGGTGTCCTACGGGGACCGCTTCGACCTCTTCCCAGGATATGTGCAAGACCTCAGCGCTCAGATCTGCAAGCAGCGGAGTCCAGGTGTGCAGGTGTCCTCACTTTCCAAGCTCAGAGTTCCAGCATCTTGTCATCTTGTTCTCTTGGACAGATCACCACCCAAGGCTAAGCTCCTCAGTCTTGCAGTTAACAAGTGCCTTTGTGTAATTTAAATTTAGAAGGCTCAGCTGCATGGTGTGATAGGGACAGAATTCAGTTTAATTTTGTTTTGCTTTTGTATCTTTGTTTTTATTACTTTTTTTTTTTTTTGGCGGAACTGGGGACTGAACTCAGGCCCTTGTGCTTGCCAGGGAAGCACTTATTCTACTGAGCCATCTCCCTTGTCTTTTGTTTTGCTTTTGAGACAGTCTTGCTGTGTAGCTCAGGCAGTCCTTGATCTTGTTTAGCTCAGGTGGGCCTCAAATTTATGGAAATCCTGCTGGCTTAGCCCCCTGATTCCAGGGATTACAGATGTGCACCATCACATCTGGCACAGACTTTTTTTTTTATATTGGGAATTGAACTCGAGACCTTGCACCTGCCAGGCAGGTGCTTGTGCTGACTATATCCTCAGCCCCAAGAATTTTAAATTTACAGCTGTGCACACAAAAGTGAGACACATTATTGTTTTGGTCACTGTAACAAGAAAGGAAGCCCCAGGCTGGCTTTATGACCTGCGACTCTTCAGGTGCAGGTCTCTTTGATTGCAGTACTGAGTCCTGAGGTACAGTTTGCAGAGTCCAAAGTGATCTCGAGACTTTGATCTATCCCTGTCCCTGTTCCAGGTTAACTCCCTGGCCTTTCCCTTGGGGACTGTTCTTCTGCCAGAAATGACCAAGACTAGTGGGACTTTGCAGAGCCAGGTGTCTAGACTCGGGGGAGTGAATGGCTTTGTGTGTGGGGCCATAAATCGTGGAGGCCAGCAGGCATGGGTCCTCACCAGGTGCCAGGAAGGGAGGTGGGGTGGAGGAGGAGAGCACAGGCAGCTGGGACAGGAAGGCGGGCTCGCACACTGGTTCTGCCCCAGCCTTGCTCCCATGCTAGTGCTCAGCATGGGCTGACCCTGCTGTGTGTCTTGGGGCAGTGGCGGGGGCCTGTAGGGTGGAAAGGGAGCTTTGGCCCTGGGCTAGTGTGGCACACACTGCTGGGACTCCCACATTCTTGCCCTTGACGCTAAGTAGAGGACTTGGGGATGGAGGGACAGAACTTGGCCTGTGGGTACCTAGGCCCTGCACAGAACAAACACATTGTTTAGCTGACTGGGTGCAGCTCTGGGAGGTGGGGTATGTGCTTCACCTCTGCTGGCCACCGGTGCCACACTACAACCAGGACTCTCCAAGACCCCCGTTCCAGGTCCTGGCAGCCGACAGCATCCCACAGGCTGCATGTGAACTGGCAGTTTTAGCCTGTTGCCATGTTGTGCAGTCCCTCTCCTGGCAGCAAGAGCCACGGCTGCGACAGTGACTTTTTTTTTTTGTCTTTTTTGAGACAGGGTCTCACTATGCAGTTCAGGCTGGCCTCGAGCTCACTTTGTAGCTCAGGCTGGTCTCGAACTCACAATCCTCCTGCCTCAGCCTCCCGAGTGCTGGGATTACAGGCATGCGCCACCACGCCCGGCACAGTGACGTTTTTGACCTTGGGTACGTCATGGCGCCCATGTGCGCCTGGTTCCCAGTGTGTCCATTGTGCAGACCTTGCGTCAGCCCTATCTGGTGAATAAGAGGCGGTGGCAAGCCCAGGGGCCCCTGCAGTGTGTGCTGCGGCTGGTAGGCGGGGGGGGGGAAGGGGAACGGGAGCCCCGTCTTGCATTGCTCACTTTTCTCCTCCTTCCCAGACACTGAGCGAGTGGACAGCACCACATTCCTGGGTAAGGACGTCTTCCTCTTGTCAGCCTGATTTTGCCTCCACACTCCCTTGCTTTCTTGAAAGCCCCTGCCTATGATGTCGTCCCTGAACTGAACAGCACACTGGAGAGGCTGTGCAGCGCTGCGGAGGGGACGCACCAGCCCCTTCCCAGGAAGCAGGTGGAGGGATGGGGGGCCGTGGGTTGCACCTGACAGTGAGTTTCCTTGAAGCCAGAGTCTGGGGCCTAGATGAGACTGCCCTGAAGCACCAGGCGTGGCTCCACAGAGGACCTCTCCCTGCAGAAATTGGGATGTGGGCTCCACACATCCCTGGAAATGTTTTCTAGTTTGCTTGCTTGAAGTAGGAATGCCGGGGGGTGAGGGGGTGGGGGGGTGGTTCCTGTGTGCTCCTATTTGAGGCTCAGCCCCAGTGTCCCTTGGACACAGTGAGCAGTAGGTGTCTCTACATCACCAAGCAGGTTGCCAAGGCTCTGCAGTCCTGCCCAGCCTGGGGGCAGCATCTCTCCCCAGCTGTGCATGGCTTCCCTGTTCACCCTACTTCCATGAAAAAGCAGTGGCTACTAGTTTTCCCTGAATCGGGTGCAGAAAAGTTTTTTCTAATGCAGTAACTAGTGGCTGCAGTCTAATGTATGGCAGGGATCATTTGCTGGTGCTTCCATGAGGGAGGACTTAGAAATGGGCCCTTGGGGTAGATTCTGCATAGAGCAGCTTTTTAATAAATTGTCATCTTTCAGGAAATGCATGTCAAGACTGTGCAAAGAGGAAAATGGAAGAGAATGGAATGGAAGCTCCCAAAAAACTCAGACAACCAGATACAGGTACTGTGGCTGGTGTTTGTGTATGAACCCATCTCCTGTTTGTCTTGCTGGTCGGTGTCTTTGGTCACAAAGCTTTGTTTTAATGACCTCGCCCATTGGTAGGAGGACTCCTAGGTCAGAGTCCATGCCCAGGAAGGCCCGCAGTGGGACTGACCACCTGTGCCAGCTGTTAGCGCAAGAGCGCAGGCCCAAGCAAGTGAGTCTGGGTCGGGCTAGCACTTGCACAGATGGAGATACCCAGAGGGCAAGCCATTGGCAGCACGGGCTGCAGTCCCCATAGGTGCTAAAGACCAGATGCTTGAGATTGTCACTGAGGTTCAGTTAAACTATTCAGTTTCTTTTAACTGTTTGCTTCATCGCTGTTGATACTAGGAAAAGTAACCTGCCTCCTTCCTGCTCCACTGCTAAGGCTGTGTGTTGTTCTGAGTCCCTCAGCATGGTGAGGTTGGGTGGGTGACCTGGCCTTCCTACCGGCCACCCTCTGCCACTCCCAGACCCCAGCCTGTGCACTACTTGTCCTCCTGGTTATGGGACAGGAAGGACTCCTTTCTGTCTGTAGGTCTATGGTGATTGTCAGAAAATGGGAACTTCCTTGATTATGTTGGCTCCCAGCTGCCAAGTTATGTGCAGTGTTAGGGCCTGGCAGGCCGCTTGTGCCAGCTGCAAGATGAGTGCTTGACGTGGTTTGTCTCACACCCTGCTTTCCCAGACCTGTCTCACACAGGGCCCTAGATGGACTCCTATTCCTCTTCACTGTTCTCTCTCCCAAGAATTCATGTTACGGTCTCCTGAGTTATTTCTATCATTTATGCTTTTTTCTGAATCTTTAATTTTCTTTTTTTTTTTTTTTCCTCTCGTTATTCATAACTTTCTGGGAGATTTTCATAACTATGTTTCAGAAAGCTCTTGGGTTAAATTTTTGTTTTGATAGGGTGACCTTAGATATGAGATGCCTTGTTTTCTCATTGAACATTTACCCTACTAGCATCTGTCATCCTGAGCTATGGTGTCATTTTAGATCTCTGGAGAGCCAGAGGCTGACCCAGTCACCTGACTCCATTCCTGAAGACACTGCCAAGGGCTCTTCAGATCCTGGTTGTTTGTGTTCATGTAGGAAAACCTCAGCAAGACGTCCTTCAGTGCCTGTACAACAAGACACCAAGAACCCATGGCGCCAGGAACCATTTCATGCTGTTGGTGGCTTATGTACACTTTGCAGGGCATTGCTCCCTGGCTGTGTGTTGGCCAAGGGTTCCTGATCTAAAGTTCTTCAGAATCTGAGCTCAAAGTTGGAGGTTTTTGGAACATTTTGGATTTCAGCTTTTCAGATTAGGGAGGTTCAAGCCCTTAAGGTGTGCAAATTTCCAAAAGCTAAGAACCTCAAACCTGAAACCCTTGTGGCTCTATGGTGGCTGCGGGCCCTCAGTCTGCACTGCCCACCTGTGCCAGAGGCGCTTCGCACAGCTGAGGTGATGTCACAAAGTCAAATGAACACAGATGACATGGTGACATGAACCAGGTCATGGTAAGAACAGTCCTCTGCAGCATGAGTGGTTGCTGGTTGGCACTGGTGGCAGGAGACCAGGGGCAGTGTCCTGCTGTGCAGTTAGGAACGAAGTGAGGGGCTGAGTATGCTGTGGACCCCACATGTCTGCATTTGGATCGCTGACTTCAGTGCATGCACATCTCAAGGGGGAATTCACTGTTGACTGTGTTTGGATAAACTTCTTGGAAATCTTTCAGATGTTTAGATTGTGAGTTCAGCTGGTAAAGGCATTGGTAACGAAGGTGGAGCAAAGGAGAAACTTGTGCTGTGTCCTTTGGGCAGGTGGCTCTTTTCTGTGTGGTCTCTTTCCTGTTGACTGCTACTGTGTAGGGAGGACTGGCTCTCTTGCTTGGCAGTGTTGCCATACAGCAGTAGCCAGGGATGCAAGGGTGCCGGCACCCACACTACAGGCAGTTGTGCTTGGGAAGCCTTGGGTCTGCACTCTGCAGGAAGCCATGGCCTGCGTGCCAGTCATGATGGCCACACCTTAGCCTGCAGCCAGGGCAGTGGGCAGCTCTCCTGCGGACAGTGTGGTGTGCTGCAAAGCCTCTGTGCTTTCCTGCCCTCCACCAACAGGAAAACTGTGTCCGTGTTTGTGGATTGAGATCATCTTGGATTTTGCCCATCTGTGTTATTTTGTGGTCCTGAAAGGATTTTTATAACATGCAGGCCCATTTCTCAACCACAGCTACTTTTCCACTAGGGAGAGTTGTATCTTTAGCATATTGTGAACTGGTTTCTGGGATAGCAGTCCTCTTGAGTGCATTACTACTTTGGCTGAGCTTTAACTTTTGCTATTTCTTTTATCAGACGATGCTGGAGGGTCTTGAGATCTTTAAGACCAGTTGAAACCTACAGCTTGAGTCAGCCCTCTGTAACCAGTGCCACGCCTAAGCAGTGAGGAGCAGCCAGACCTGCACCTGGATCTCAGCCCCAAGCCATCATGTGCCCTAGAGCCACATGGATGTGTGGCCTCGGGGCTGGGGCAGAGCTCTGTGTGCTTCCCTGCTGGGAGGTGACAGGGACACCCTTCAGGAACACTTACAGGATGAGCAGCTACCTCAGGGACCAGCCTGTGGGGAGGGCTGTGCCTGGCATCTAGCTCTACAGTGATGGCACCCTTGCTCTGAGGGTGCGTTTCTGCTGATACAGGGGAGACCAGATCGTCTAAGCAACAGTTGTTGCCAAAGAGAAAACTGCACACAGGCACTTATACTTGACAAGTTTTTATGTGTAAACACCTGTTACTAAAGAAAGCATTTAAACCTGTTTGTTACATTGGTAATAGTAAAGAGGCGCTGAATCTGCTAGTGAAAGTATTTTTTTTAGCAGAATGACACAGTTACTAGGGCTCTGAGCCACACTACCCAATAACCCTGCCCCAGAGGGAGGCAGTCCTGGCATTGTGAGCTGCGGCAGCTGTCAGTGCTATACCTTTTGGCTGTGGGGCTGAGCCCAGGGAGGTTCTAAACCTAGTGAGGTTCTGAGTTCTGAGTCATGTTTTGGAGCAAAGTCGCACCACCTGACACCTTAGCTTCTTTGCCTGTGCCTTAAGCTAAGGGATTTCTGCAGAGTGAGGTGGAGAGCCCTGTACAGGGCCAGCGGCTTGAAGCACCTTTGGTGATGCGGGCAACAGCTGTGCTGGGTGCTGCGCATGTTGGGGGGGGGGGCTCGGGACACCTCCTTCTGTGGTAGTTGTGGGGCAGCTCTCCCCCACACTCCTCATGGGGCCCGGGAAAGGGAAGAACAGAAATGGGAGGTCAGCTGGTCAGGGATAAGCCAAAGAAGAGACACACTGGAGACTTTACCCTTTTGAAGCATGGGAACCAATCTGTGTCACTCTGGTCATGAATAAAATTTTAATGGCAACACTGTTGACTTTTTCATTGTGACAAGGTTTGGTGCAGTGCAGTTCATAAGAACTTGTAGATGCCACTCACCTGTGAATTATGTTTTCAAGACACATTTACAAAGTGCAGTCGAGATGGCGGTTTCGATCCAAATTTTTTATTTTTTTATTTTTGATTTTAGGGAAGGTCTACAGGGTGTTCAGGATCTCACTACTAGATGGGACTCGTAGTGATGCGCTTGACAGCCTCCCAAGAGCTGGGATTACAGGTGTGCACCACCATGCCCAGTCTCAGTTGCTTCTCAGTGCACCCCAGGGGTAGGGCCCACACAGCAGGGATCAAATCCCCCGCCCCTGTGCCTACTTGCAGGTGCTTAAATCTACTGAGCTATTTGGCCAGGCCCTCAATCAGAAATTTTGTGCAAACTTGCCGGTGCAGGAGGTGCTGGGATGCTGCATGGAGTGTCCTGACCCTGGGTGTTTTGGTACTATTCAGGTTTATTCTAAGGGAATGATGTATCGGAGCCTTCTGGGGCTGGGCCCAGGAATGGCACTCTTACTCTGTAAACAAGGACCACACATTTATGTGTCCTATCACCAGGGACGAGTGCCGGTGGCCTGTGTGACTGCCAATTTACTGCCAGTAGCTAGCACAGGCTATGAATTTCACCAAAGCTGCTTGCTGCCTCACCAGAGCCAGAGTGCTCAAGAAGCTGGCAACCTGCGACCCCCCCATTGCACTACGCCCTCCTCCAGACCATGTACTGTATTCATATCTGTATTTGTGTATTTCCTAACCATGGATACCAGTGGATTTGTAATCATTCTGCCTCGGCTCCAAGGCCACCGCAGCTCCCAAGTGTGGTATGCAGGCTTGTGCTTCCCAGCTTGGGGTCTGTACTGCGTACCTCTGCATAGTGCAGAGACACACGTTCTGAATACACAGAAGGATCACAGATGGCTGGCCCGCATGGGCACCCGAGCCAGGGGAGGAGCTGACTGACACTGGCCACACGGAAAGACCAAAAGGGACATAATTCAGCTTGACTACGGATTTTCTTTTGGTTTCTAAAACTACACTGGAGACATCTGAAATTACCTGTATTGCTATTTTTGTAATTAACATACAGCCCTCAAGTGATTTTTCCACACAAGCTGTGCTCAAAGATTGACGCACACCCTGGGTCTGACCCCAGGTGGCAGAACAAGGTGCAAGGCCATGCCAGGGAAGGTGACACACGGCTGAGTGCTTTAATGGCAAGCTTATTACAAAGGAGAAGATTATGCTACACAGTGCCCCTTAAGGAAAACCAAAGCCGACTAACTGTCCTAGGAAATTTGACCCCCAAGGGGCCAAAGGTCCTGCTGGCTCCAGAGGTCTGCAGCTGGGAGCCAGAGGACAGGACTCCGTCCTACCGGGACTGGGACCCTCGGTGTCCTCTGCCGCCTTGTCCACCTTCGGTGTCTGGGTAGGGACGCAGGTCTAGGGTCAGCACTCGGCTGAACACGCCTCTGTCATGCTGGAGGGAAACGAGTCGGTCAGTGTGCTGAGTGGAAGCAGGGAAGCAAAGCCACAGCGAGCCTGATGCAGCACCCACAAATGCTTATTTGAAAGGGCGTCAGCTACCTGCTTTCACCCATTTTTGTTTTCATTTTCTGGAGTGATGATTTTTCCTTTTTGCGATAATAACTGCAGTTTTGTGGATTGAAACTAAGGCCCTGACACTGACCTACGTCTTGCAGCACTTTTTATTTTGGGACTGTCCAGGAGGATTGCGCTTGCAATCCTCCTGCCTCAGCCTCTGAGAGTGCCAGGATTCCCATGTCTCAGCATATTTCCAGGTGGTTTCCTACTTTCCGTGACAGTAAATTATCTCTTAACTTAAAGGAAAGCTCAGGAAATAAAACCTAACTATGCAAAGGCCAAAGGTCTTGAAACAGTCGCTCCACGGTGTGCTGGGGTCAGCCTGAACGGCTGGTGGTGTGTTCATGTGCACAGTCCTGTGCCACTGGGAGCTTGCAGGGCATGCCTTTGGCTTTCCTCAGATGGTGATTCAGTGCATTTGTTTTTGCTTAAAATATTCAGACTTTACAGAAACATGAAGTACAGTAATAACTGCTGTGTGTTAATATGCACTACTTTACAAAATTCTCATTCTGCTCTGCTGTTTTGTTTTTTTTTCCATTTTAATGTATTTGGTATAGGGTCCCACTATGCAGCTCCAACTCACAGTGATCCTGTTTCTAGCCTCCCTGTGCTGGGATTACAGGTGTGCACCACTACCAGACTAAATCGGTGGACAGTGCGCCCAGGGGTGGAGTCAGAGTGGCATGCAGCCCTGGGGACCGAACCTTGGTCCCTGCACTTGCCCAGGCAGGCGCTTAGTCCACTGAGCTATTGCTCTGCAGTTTTTTTTTTTTTTTTTGTCTTTTTGAGACAGGGTCTCACTATGCTGTTCAGGCTGGCCTCGAGCTCACTTTGTAGCTCAGGCTGGTCTCGAACTCACAACAATCCTCCTGCCTCAGCCTCCCGAGTGCTGGGATTACAGGCATGCGCCACCACGCCCGGCTGCTCTGCAGTTTTTAACTTGCTTCTTTCGCTTGAGATTTATCTTCATTACCTGTGTACTATTACAGAAAAATACCCAAGAAGCTACTGTTACTCAAAACGGGACTTAGGCTATGTGGATCACCTGCACCCTCCAGCAGTGTGCAGATCTGTCTGATCCACTGCCAGCAGAAGCAAAGGAAGCTGGGTGGCTGCGGCTGGCTGGCGCTCAAGCATGAGGAGGCTCCGCATGCCCGCCCTTCCTGGTCTCCCCCTTCCCCTCCCTCTCCGGAGTGCCCTTTACCTCTGGGTAGACGCCGATCAGGGCATCAGCTCTGGAATAGAGCTCTTCTTTTAGGGAGATAATGATCATCTGTAACTGCTCTTGAGTCTGCTCTCTGATGTAACTGGAGACCTGGCAGGGAATAAAGAGCATAGGGCTCACCAGGGGAAAGGCCTGCTGGGTTCTGGGGGCAGTGATGCTGCCCGCCTTGAGCCGAGGGGCTTGCTTGCCTTTCTAGTACTCAGCAAATGCACCCCAACTGCAGCACTGCGGTTTCTCCAGTGAGAGGTGAGGGCGCCTGATTAGGCAGAACACAAAGGTCCAGGGTTTGATCCCCGGAGTACCATGCCAGCCCTGCCTGTGGGGTGTGCTGAGCCTGCTGAGATTGGGCGTGGTGGTGTGTGCCTGTAATCCCAGCACTTGGAGAGGCTGAAAACTGGAGAATTGCTATGAGTTCAGTGTAGTAGTGAGACCCTGCAGACCCTGTCCTAAATACAGAAGAAAAAAAAGTGAGGAAGAAAAATCCATGAATCCTGTGATCTGAGTTTAAGCAAAATTCCACTTAGGGTGCTGGGGCTGGAACCCAGCCCTGCTCTACCCCCCAGCTCCATCTTAGTCTGTGAGTGTGTTAGAGTATGGCTGTAACCTGAGATCCATGGCGGGAAGAGCCATCAGCTGCGCGAGTGTGCAGGTGTGCCGTGAGGGTGCAGAAGGGTGGACTCTACATTTCCAGTGTCCTGCAGTACCTGACAATGAAGAAAGTGAGCCTAAGGTGTTCATGACCACAATCCAGTTCTTCTGGGAGTGACCTCTGGCTCCTTTTGAAGTTCAGTTCCCAGGAAATGAACAATGAAACACTCTGGACAAAACAGTCTGGTGGGGCCAGAGTGATGGCTCAGTGGAACAAGTGGTTCCTTGGCAAGTGCAAGGGCCTAAGTTCAATCCCCGGTCCC